>JACXGM010005776.1:0-28232 GCA_016801145.1 Umbra pygmaea
CCTAGTTCCAACGCTGCAGTTTAAAAAATAGAGTTGCGTGTCACACCTGGCCACCGGCTACCATATTCAGAACAAACATCCTGCCATCACATATGATCTAAATGTTGATTGAATTACAGTTTTTGCGATTGATACCAGACCTGTCCCTGATCTCCCACTGAAAGATCCCAATGTAGAGAGCACGCATTAAGGTCCTCCAGATCTGCCATCGCTTCGACTACAGGATTGCCAAAGCACTTGTTTAAATTGTATGTAAAATTATTTGATTGAAATTGTTGTTTGCCTAATTTCTGCCCTCATGTTCTAGGCCACCCCAAAGTGAAAGGGAAAAAATAAACCACTTAATAGCAATGTGCTGTATATAATTAATTTGTAATTCTGAAATGTAATTTGCAATATGGAGTAGTTGCGATGCAGACACATTCATCAATGATCGCTGGTTCAACAATTCACTGAACCGGGTGGTTGACCATGAACAGCGCTAGTCACACTATAGAATTTGCGCACACGAAGTCAGACCAGACGTGAGATTTTATCGCAGCCTACGATCACGTTCAAATGGATAAATCCCTTGCTTTGCGTAGGAATCACCGTACGCCAGTCTTACACCTGTTTTAGGTGGTACACACGTTTCATTAATGAGGGCCACTGTGTTCATAAAGTCAATCCAGTACATCTCACTTTGCGCCAGTCTTTTTAAAATGTTTCCTCCTAATAAACAAATGATCAGGGGCCTCATTTATAAACGTTGCGTGCGCACAAAAGAAGACGTACGCAACTCTCTACGCAATAACTGGGATTTATAAAAAGCAAACTTGATGGGAAAATGTGCGGTCCTTCACGACAACTCTGACCCATGCGTAAGCACAAAAACAGGTGAAATGAGAAATGGCGACACCGTCGGCAGATGGATGAAACACGTAGGCTTCTGTAGATCTGTCTGAAAGTGCAGAGCGTTGTGTAAACGAAATCGAAATATTGCCTCTCATTAATAATATGAAGATGTCACAAAGCCATGCTTACAATTATCAGCCTGCAGTGAAAAACAAACTAAATAAAACAAGATTGTAACATAAATGCAAATGAAGCACATATTGCAGATATTTGCAAGAAGAACACTCAAATATTATCTGTAATATTGGCATGTTACATAATTCATCCTCATAAATAACACGGAAAACAGAACAAAATCATGTTTAAAACTGATATTCTTGTCGATGTCTCTGTCTGGCGGTGCAGATAGTTAAATAAATAGATGATGAAAGATAGATAGATAATAAATAGATAATATATTGTATTTATTGTCCATTGGGGAATATTGTTTTCATAGTATAACTGTCGTAATCAGATACAGAAAAATAGTGTTCATTTAGATATGCATTTAGTTCCTTTTATTTTTAAATGAGTTTCATCGTGACGCATGTCTTAACCATTTTGAAATATCCAATAAATTCCATTTGTGCAGAACTATTTTCCATTTACAATTAGATTAATACCGAACTCTGTAGATTTTCAGATACAATCAAATGGATGGTTAAAAAAAGCCATGCCATCACAATGCGTAATGACGCACAATAGCTGATCTTGCACTGTTAAAATATAATAATAATAGCCTAATAATTTATATTATTTAACACAGGATTTCTGGCGACTGGCACTTTCCAGATGGAACGGACTGACAGGTCAGGGATATCTCAGCCAACCCTTAGCCGGGTTATGCCAGGCGTGTTAGTCGGTATAATAGGCTTGTCGCGTAATTACATTAAGTTTCCGTACACGGCGGGTGAACAGTCAAACAAAAAAGCACAATTTGTCCGGTTTCCCAAATGTAATCGGTGCTATTGATTGCACTCATGTTGCCATAAGGACAATGAATGAGAATGAACATGCGTTCATTAATCGAAAACATTTGCATTCCACCAATGTCAAAATAATTTGGGATGCAGACATGTTGCTGTAATGTAGCCAATTTCCCCCCACCCGTGGCAGACACACTTGCGCGATGAAGCGCTAGACGCTTTGACATCGACTGATATCTGACCACTTTATATTTCGGCCACGGTCCGACTTTCTTACAGCGTCTGCAAGCTTTTGCCACTCCAACCCCTTTTCGCCATTGATAATAGGCACACTGTGCCCTTCAAACAACATTTTGCTCCTCTTTTCCACCTCGCCAATAATATTTTATAATTCACATTGAGTGAAGTGGCTTTTTTTGGTTTTCCTCCGTGTTTGCCATGCCTCTCAATCAATGAATATTAATTTTGGGGCGTTTCACTGACTATTTATGGGCAAATAAGGGCGTGACATGTAGCCGCAAAAGCTGCGCTACGTATTAGAGTTGATTGCGATTTATAAAGGGAAAAAGGCGTAGGACGTGCGTGCGCATGCTTTTATAAATCTGAAAATTTATTTGCGTACGCATCTCCTATATTTCGTCCGTTCGCCACTTCTGACGCAAATCCACCGCAAAGTTTTATAAATGAGGCCCCAGTAGTTTCAATTTCAGTATCACAAAAGTTGCAATTATTATGGAGTTTCTGTTTTAACATACTGGGAAGAGTATATTATTAAGATTAGTTAGTATTAATTTGTTTGAGTTTCCTTCAGCCAAAAAATCATGACCATCAAAGTGGAGTGATATTCCACTTCTGACAGCAGTAGCAATGACAGTGGGACACATCCCTAAGCAATCTTTATTATTCCTTATTTGTTGTACTGTAGTTAAACAGAGTAATACATCGATTTCCACACGTGCCTGTCTTCGTGACTTTAACATATATATATATATATATTTTAACATTTTAATTTAGTGATTTGTCTACAAAATTAGCAGAAAGGAATAGCTAGACATTCACAAAAAAGAGGGCAGAGACAAATATTCTTGGGTATGTTGAAAGTAGCTTATTTTAATTTGAATAAACCTAATAGCCTTTTCTTACAAGATCTAACTGTCTCAACCACATCCCACAGGCTTTCAAAATTACAAACACAGTAGTTGAACTAGGAATAATTAAAATGCAGTGGACTGCATTCAGGAAGGATGTTACGTCATATCCGTAACTATGCTTAAACCGGGGAACGGTGTTTCCTGTTGCTTTGAGCTTCCCCCACACCATAGGTATATCTATGCTCACACACCAAATAACCCAACCCTAAAACACACAGCCACTATAGATGACGTTCAACACAAGGACATTTGGTGTCTGTACAGAACAACTAACTAGAACACTAATGATTGATATTCAATGGAACCGTCCGACAAATCCCAGAATGACCAGACTGGTAAGAGAATGAATGCCTTGTAAAGGGTAGCTACAAACAAGTGGGTTTAGCTGTTCGGGCTAGTTAGCCGGCTTATTTCAAGATACTATAACGCTTCCTAAACGATATAGACACAATTTGTTTTCCAATGTGTGTGGATTTAAAAATGTAACTACAGATCGTTGAAAACTTGTAACATGTTTCTAGTCTGTGAGCTGTCACTATTTTAAATACCTTTGAATGTTTAGCTAGTTATGCAAAGACACGTCAGCCTACTAGCTAACAGCTGTGCCAAAGATTGTTTTCAAACAAAACCAAAAGTGTGGTCTCTGTTAGTTGGTTTGTTAACAGGTGGGTAAATGCAGAGCGTTCTCTATTCAGAAATGTCAAATGTATATAACTGAGATATAGATTTACATTCAAAAGAAATTCAACAGACATTCATTGTAAACTTGTTTTACCATTGACAACTGCTTTCTATCTTCAGTTTAAAATACTAAGTGTTTTTTATGAGTTAAACATTTAGTCAGGGGCTGCTTGGGTATGTTCAGTTTAGGGATCGATCATAAGGATTTTTTTTCTGGGAATACAGAATATTTTTTTCATCAGCCTTAGCCGATGACATACGGTCTGCTGATTTTCTTGACCCGATATTTGGAGCCGACACTGCTTTTGCAGTATAAAAATAAAAATGAAACGATGATAACAAATTTTACAAGTCTCAATTTAAAAAAGAACATATATTGAACTTAAAGAAACTATATTTAACAAATAGTAAATACAGGTGAGGTAGAACAAGTAAGAACAACTAGATAGAGCTGCAGCTATCGATTTATTTTAGTAATCAAGTATTCTACTGATTATTCCATCGATTAATTGAGTAATCGGATAAGAAATACTTTGGTTTTATTAAAGAGCAATAATATATAATAGTTTGGTTTAATTTTTGGAAAAAACAACATTTTTATTGCCTACAGTGCTTACAATATCATCTCTCAAAAAACTAAACATAGTAAAGTGCAAATAAGTGCCATATTTCATTGTTTTTAAAGAACATTTTCGGGTAGGCAATAAAAACCTCAAACTAAGGCATACATTAAACATACATAAACATTACCTTAAGTTGTGCAACTTAACTTTCAGAACTACAAGTTTCAACCTGAGACTGATCTGCATGTAGGCCTATATGTAAATATTAGTTATACGCAACCTATTTTCATTTATATTTTTTATAGTATGTCATCCAGCTCTGTTACACTTATGCCAGTAGAACGTTGATCAGCTGTTTCTCTGTGAAAAGAGTGAGAGAAATTGGTGCGCAATAAATCAGCTGTTTTTCAAAAGGGATAGTCAACAATTATGCTCTTTAGACCAAATTGTGGTCATCACTACATATTTTTTGTCTTTGTTTTTGGTAGTTGTTGTGTTTGGTGTAGTTTCATCATCCATACAATTGAATGGATGATTAAGTTAGACTCAATGTTTTCTGTTGAGATGCTAAAGTGTTGACTATGTGCTATTGTGGTAAGATAGTTTAATTCAGCAGTATACACACTGTACAGTACGGACAGAGTTTTTGTTTTAATTACGTTTGAACTGAATCCAAACTTTGGACGCTTTCTGTCGTTTTCTCCAGCCTGCCTCTTCTCTTAGCCCCTCACTGTTTACGCTCTTTTTCTTCATTTTGTAACCTGCGCCGTCAGTCTTCATGTCATGTGTCTCCAGCAGCGTCGTCAGCCTGGTGTGCGACAGTAATAATCATCCGTGCGGAGACACTGTGCGCCATACAACGTTGGTAACATTGATTAAACAAGGCTTCGAGGCAAATCATTTTCAATTGAGGCTTTTTAGTAATTGAGTTATTCGAGCAATTGTTTCAGCCCTACATGTAGATAAACAATATTTAACAAATAGTAAAACAGGTGAGGTAGAACAAGCGGCAGTGCATGGTTGAGCTGTCATGATGCGTCAACGTAATCAATGTCATCGATGACATAAATACTTCTATTAGCCAAAGGTACCGTCAACTTGCGAATTTGCCATATTATTATACTGGTACGATGTCATAATCTCTCCCAAGGGATTCAAATTATGGAAGTATTTCAAACAAAGTCCCAACATTATAGTGCTATGTAATATGTAAAGCACAAATGCATTTTTATAGCAGTACAACTGAAAAAGGTACAATAGAAAAAGGCCTGATACTCCAAGCTGCTACTTCCTTCATATTTAAGAGCATTATGCTGCGCAACGCTTTACAGATTAGCCATAGATGGCCATAGTTGTTTTCTTAAAGTGCCAGAGGGAATAGTAGCCTACTCGACAACGCAGTATATAGATGGTAAACAGTTCTATTGCTGAACCATGTAACGATTGGGACAACAATAACAACTAACTGGTGAATCTGATTCACATAAATGTTTCAATGGAAATGTAGCTGTATTCCAGCACTATAACAACTTTAGCGTTGATGATAACTTCCTCTGTCAGAGACCAGCTTATAAAGCTGTACTACTGTATTTATTGCTATTTAAAAAAAGAACCGATTTATATGGGATAATGTTTCCCTGCAATATGAGGTGCTTTGTTGCACACAAAATCACAGACTAAAATGCGTAATCATAAAGATGGAGCCACGCGTGCCTATTATTGAAAAACACTAGAATCACAATTCTCAAATAGAGATGAAATGGCGAAATACGAAATATTTTTCTCATTGCTATTTTCATGTAGGCTAATATTTGTAAAATTATAAGTGCATAATATATGAGAATTATCAAGGAAATGCGCACATAAGTACAGGACCGAACGAACTTTAGCAACTGAATGTCTGCGTCTTTAACACCGCTCACTTGTCTGTTTTGTCCCTGGTGACAGAGCGAGAAGGTTGCAAGTTAATAGGCTAGTCACTGCATACTGTGGGTTTTGCAACACTTCTGGATGAACAAAATAGTAGAAGTTCTGACATACCTTAAAAAATATACCTTAAAGGATATCCGGAGTAGCCTATTTATATTTTGTTCAATACATTACAATGATAGTCGGCTATAATTGTGTACCAATTATAATAAAACTATCAAATACCTTAACAGAATATTATATGATTAGGTCATTATCCCTGTTTGGAGAAAGTCACTTAAAAACAGGCAGACATTCTCATCTTACACAAAATTGTTAGCTAAACTGTAGAATTCACTTTATTCCCAATTTTTTTTCTATTTCTAAATTCAGATTTTTCGTTATAGATATTTTGTGTTACAATTTGTAAAACCAGTTAAGACTGGGCTATTTTTGTTGTGCGTACTGTTTGTTTTAAAAATATGATTGAATAAAATGTTGAAATATTAATAATACACCTTTTCTATATTTTATAATTCTATTAATAGTCAAAAAAATACACTATCAATAAATTAGTCATTAGATTAATCGAAAAAATAATCGTTAGATTAATCGTTATGAAAATAATCATGGTCTGCACATGAACTGCATCGTCTCCAGCAACACAGAGCTGCCTGTGTGGATGCTTGTCTGTAAATAAGGCCGGGAAAATTGGCGAAAGCATGGGCCGCATATCGGCTGACGCCGATATGTGTAAAAACAAAAATATCATCCCGATATATTCCCCGGCCGATAAAATCGGTCTATCAGTATTTCATTTGTTTGTGCACAAATTAATCTTTTTCTAAACAATAACTTTTTAAAATACTAACATAGAAACCTCACAAAAAAAGGATGCATTCCAAATGATTCTATGGAAGGCTGGACAACTTATACAACCTTTTGAGTTCCATTTCAACTCAATATTGAATAAAAAAATTGCTAATTTTATAAAAACACATTTATTTGCAATAACTTTTTTTAAATAGTGTCAAAGATTTGTTTTCCAAGTGCATATTTTTCTAAATAGAGCTGTAGAACATTTACAACCTTTGATTTGATGAAAATAGAAGTTGGGATTTAACAACATTTTTCAAAATGTGAAACTTTGCATTTATATGCAATAACATTTTCAAAATGTATCATAGAAACTTAGAGGTCCAGATTATTCTGCAGAGGACTGGACAACTTTTATAACCTTTGAATTTCATGTAAAATCTAAATTGGATTTGAAATAATTGATCATATTTTAGAGAAATATATTGATCTTCAAAGATTTCTTTCAAAAAGTGTCAAATTTTCTACGGGTCAATATTGTTCTAATTAGAGCTGGACAAGTTTTACATAATTTTCAAAATGTTCATTCATTTGAAATGATGTTTTCAAATCTGATAATAAAAACTTTATTACAAGTCCTTTAAATTATTGTCCATGGTGCAGTGTAGAGTTGAGACAAATGCAAAAGGTGGAGATGAAACCAACCATTTTATTCCTGAAATGTTCTTACAAAATCAATATAGCAATTAGGGGCAACATTGCTGTTATGTTTAGTCCCTCATAGGGAGGGTAACTGCCACCCCACTGCTCAAGGACCCCCAGGGAACTAGCACTTAACACTGGTGAACAGACTAACAGGGAAACAAGACCGGACAACCACAAACACTAACCAAGGGGTTACATCCACATAATTATGAGTGAATGAATGCAGCTGTCAAGATAATTAAGGAACACTATAGGACAAAAGAAACATGTGACAATATGATGTGATGACCAGAGAGGGAACTAAAACCAAAACAATATGCACAGGGTATATTCTATATAGAGTGAAACAGAGGGGAGAAGACAAAACAACACATGTCAGGAACTATAAGGGAACCCTGACAAGTCCAAATTATTCTGCAGAGAGCTGGAAAACCTTTACATCCTTTGAATTCCAGGTAAAATCAAAGTCAGATCATTTTGTTTAATACAAATTTTAGAAAAATGCATTAATTTGCAATAACTGTTTCAAAGATGATCGTAGAGACTTTTCCACAGGTGCATATTATTCTACATAGCGCAACAGATGTTTATTAACAGACTTTATTTAATTTAATATGCATTTTACAAAATATGAATCTGCATTTATTCGCTCTATTGTTTTCCAAAATTGTCAGTGATGCATGTTTATTTTTATATACACTATATAGCCACAAGAATGAGGACACTGATTCTAATGGTTTTAAAGGAGATTCATGGTGCAGTGTAGTGGGGAGACAAGTGTGAAAGGTTGATGATAAACATAGTTTTAATGTGAAAAGCACATAAACAAAATGAAAATAGCCTTGAGAGTCAAAACACAGACATACAGAAAGACAATATCTAACAAACTATACAAACCCTAACACCCGGGCTTTAATACACAATTAAATGGAATAGTGGGTGCAGCTGTCCTTGTAATTAAGGACTGTGATAGGATAATGGAAACGTGACTAGATCATGTGACTGAAAGAGCGGGAACTGAAACCAAAACAATAACACAGGGTAGAAACTATATGGAATAAAACATGGAGGGGAGAGCACAAAACACACATCAGAATCCATAAGGAAACTGTGACAATGGTAGAGGATGTATAATGGTCTGGGAATGTTTTCAGGGTTTGAGCTAGGCCCCTTAGTAACAGTGAAGGGTCATCTTAATGCTACAGTATACAAGACATTTTAGGCAACAGTAGGGGTGTGACGGTTATTAAATAACCGTGAGACCGACGGTTATAGATGAACACCGTCATTAGAACTCTATAACCGCCAAAACCGTGTTATCAAATATTCAAAATGCTGCCCTTCTTGACACCAGACCTTCCTCCAAAAGTCCTATTTTTTTCCTCTTGGGCACCCTGACACCTTCTTCATAACAACTGAACCTCCCTCTTTTGAGTTCTTGATGATCTGATAAATGGTTGATTTAGGTGCAATCTGAATAGCAGCAATATCCTTGCCTTTGACACCCTTTTTGTGCAAAGCAATGATGACTGCATGTTTTTCCTTGCAGGTAACCATGGTTAAGTTTTTTTTCGGAAGATTAGTAGTTTTCAACATAATAATGGAAAGATTGTGTATGTTTTATTGATGTAATCGATGTAAACGTTGTCCCGCTATAACTTGAACAACTTCTGACGCTTTTTGAAAACATTATTGCAAATAAATGTGTTGAAAAATCTTTTAAAATCCAATTTTGATCTTACATGTAATTCAAATCTTGCTAAACTTGTCCAGCCATCTGCAGAATAATTTGGACCTGTAAGGAAGTATGTATGACACATTTAGAAAAAGCTATTGCAGATAAATGCTAATTTTCACGTTTCGAAAATTGATGTTAAATCCCCTATTTTGTTTTTCATCACAAAAGGTTCTAAAACTTCTCCTGTTCTCCTGAACAATATTCACCTGTAGTTTTTCTCACATTTTTTGAAAAATTTATTGCAAATAAATGTGTTTTTCCAAAATGTGATAAATATTTTCAAATCTGATTTTGATTTCACATGGAATTCAAATCTTGTAAAAGTTGTCCAGCCTTCTGCAGAATAATTTGGACCTGTAATAAAGATTCTATGATAATTTCTGAAAATGTTATTGCGAACGTATGCACATTTTAACATCTTCCAAAATCATACAAAATCCCAAATTCTCTTTTTTATCAAATCAAAGGTTATAAAAGTTGTTCAGATCTAATTTGATCAATTTGCCCGTGTAACAAAGTTTCTTTGAAAAGATTATTGCAAATAAATGTTTTTCTAAAATCTTTTTTTTTTTAATCCAGCCATCCTTAGAATCATTTGTAATTGTATTGAATTTTCTTTTTTATGTGAGGTTACTTTGTTAGTCATTTTAAAAAAGTGATTATGAATAGATTTGTTTTTCTAAACAAACAAACATAACCCAGCAATCCTTGATTAAACATTGCATTCATAAAAACACTTAGTAGTTTAAATTAGGAATAAAAGCAGTTTTCAGTGGTAAAACACAGAGGGCCCTATCTTGCACCCAGTGCAACGCAGCACAAGGTCTGAACGCAAGTGCCTTTGCTAGTTTAAGACTAACACAGTTGTCAATTTCCCATCAGGCGCCTTGTTCAAATAGCAAATGCACCTGCGCCCATATTTGCGCCCATGGGAGTGCTGGTCTAATAGGGAGGTGTGTTTAGGATAATTCTGGGTGTATTGCTATCTTGAGGCATCGGAAAGTGATCGTGCCATTGACCAACAAAAACCTGGTCTAAAGTCAATGGCGCAGCACGTCATAGTTATTTTAACAGCAAATTTGTCAAATGCACTTATGTAGGCAAATTGAATACACACTATGCTTGTTGCACACACACAGGGAAGCGCAGCAGCACACAAACATGCAAAAGATTACAAATAAAATATGATGGTGCAAATCCGCCATCATAATAGCAATGCGCGAAGGTACAAACGCGCCTGGCTCTTAAAGTGAATGGGAGATGAATCTGTGATTGGTTTATTGCATGTTACGCCCAAAACACACCCATGAATTAATGAAGACACTTAGTACAAACCTTTTAGACCATGCTCCCAGCGCATGGACCTTTATCTACTGTCAAACTAGCAAAAGTGGATTTGGACACGTCCAAAGCTTACTTGCGCCATTCGTTTAGATCGTTAAAGTAGGGCCCCAAATGTCTGAATCTCTTAATATAAAACTAACTTTACCTCGGTATGTATATAGTGTGGCGTTTGATCATGTTTATTGAGAAAATAAAGAATATGTTTTCAAACACAAGTTCTGTTTTTTGAACTACATTCTCAATGTTGCTGCATTCCCCCGAATCATCTTTTTGTTTATCTCCAAACTTTCTCTGTCTTTCAGGCACAATGGAAAGCTTGAAGGCCCAACTGGTGGAGTGCCAAGCACAGTTGGAGCACTGGCAAGGTGTGGCAACGATATGTGAGTTGAGCAAACAGGAGGAGCTGGCAGAGCTGCAGAAACAGTGTGACCAGGAGATGCAGTCTCTACAGGAGGCCCTCAGAGGTTAGAGAGAAACACACAACCCATGTTGTCACAGGGCACAACTTAAAAAAGAGACCTTGGTCTCAGCTTGTTCTCCCTGTATAAATAAATGTTAATGAAAATGTAGAAAAAGTAAAAATGTAGAAAAATAGATTCTTTTTTATGCATTTGTATAGAATAAAACTAAGCCCTTTATGTAAGCCAGGTGATCTGACTACATGATGATACAGTAGCTCTCCCTTTGAAAGGAAGCTGGCCTATGATCAAGTATAATGTGGGGGGGGGGGCACATGGCTCAATGGTTAGGGAGTCAGACTTGTGGTCGGCTGCCGATTCAATTCCCGATTGGGCTAAATGTCATTGTGTCCCTGAGCAAGGCACTTTACCCTGAGTTGCTCCAGGGGGTTAAGTCACTTTGGATAAGGGCGTCCACTAAATTACTAAAATGTAAATGTATGTGTGTATTGCTAGTGCCAGGTGTGGAATTTGGCAGAATCTCCAGTTCAGAGATAAGAAATGATCAATCCTAAGTGTCCCCATACCAAAATGTGAAAATACTTGTAGTGAACATTCATCATACTTGTTGTTAAATTGTTCTCCAGTGTCAACCTCTGAACACACCAATGGTTTTCAGTTTAAGCTCATATTCCCTACAGGCAATCCTCAAACCCCATATCTTGGCCATCCTGTCCTATCAAGTATTTTCTCTCCTTGCCCCACAGAAGTCTCACCGTCTTTCCCTGGATGCTACTACAGCACAGTATCTACCCGTTTTCAGAAAACATCTGAAAACCTAAAATATCTAAAAAGTAAATACATCTGTTGCCATTGTAAACTATTTTTATATAATATTATTTTTAAATATAGAAATTTTCTGATGTCTAATTTATTGACTAGAATGTACTCACTACAACTGTGTGTCATTTTCCCATAGCTAGGATTCAATTTAAAATGTAGGCACTAACTGTTGCGGAAATCTAAACTTATTTGCCTCATTCTTCCAACATGTACTTGAAGATGATTGAAATACACCTTGTTCTGCCCCTATTGTTTACATGTACACAGTCTTTCCTTTTTTTAGGACCACTACACATTACCTTTTGTCAATGAAGAAGCTATGTATGTAAAAAAAACTGCACTTGAAAGGAATAGGCTGCCAAAGATGAAAGCAATGTGTTGGACGTACATACACAGCGTTCCAAAATATTACGCAAATGATATTTGACACTGATTTTTCTAAATAGTTAATGCAAATGACAGTCAGTATAATTTTCATGTCACCAACCGTTAGGGTGTAAGTCGAATTTCATTGAAGAAACTAGGGCTGCAACAACGAATCAATGAAATCGATAAAAATCGATTATTAAAATTGTTGGCAACACATTTCATTATCGATTTGTTGGGTCTATGTGTTGCTCGCTGTGTGGTGGAGTTACGTCTCTTAAAGAAAGAAAAAAACATTTTAAACTGTCTGACAGAAATCTTCGATATTATGGGAGAACTTCACTTTAAATTCAACAAAAAAGTTTTATGTGCAGACTCTGTAAAACATAAATGGCATGGCACCGGAGCATGACCGTAATGAGGGAGCACTTGAAAAGAAAACAGGTTGTAGCGATAAGCGAAGGGGACTCAACAGCAGAGTAAGTTACTACATAATAATAGCAGAGCTTTTGCTTGAGGATGCTCCAAAGGTTCTCAATAGGGTTGAGGTCAGGGAAGCATGGGGGCCACACCATGAGTTTCTCTCCTTTTATACGCATAGCAGCCAATGACACAGAGGTATTCTTTACAGCATGAGATGGTGCATTGTCATGCATGAAGATTTTTCTGCGGAAGGCAGTTCTTTTTGTATCATGGAAGAAAGTGGTCAGTCAGAAACTCTATATACTTTGCCAAGGTTATTTTCACACCATCAGGGACCCTAAAGGGGCCTACCAGCTCTCTCCCCATGATTCCTGCCCAAAACATGACTCTGCCGCCTCCTTGCTGACATCGCAGTCTTTTTGGGACATGGTGGGCATCCACCAACCATCCACTACTCCATCCATCTGTAACTAGGGATCCATAACTAGGGATTCTCATTTCGGGTAATTTTCCCGACCGACAACCGCAACTCGTTTTCCAATTATTAACTGTTAACAGAGAAGATTAGAAGATTCAATTGGCTTTAAATGAAACATTTTAATTGACGAGTGTCTGTAACCCGTTAAATATACAAAAAAAAATTCACGGATTTGTTTTAATGTCTAAACAGCATACAGAACAGATCAACAACAGCTGCCGGGTGTACCAGCTTTGCGTATAAGTTCACTCGGGTGCAAATGCCACACTAAACGATACGTTGAAACTAGTTAATTTCATACTAAAGCTGTGTCGATGTTTGGGTTCACCAAACTACACTGGCGTAAAGTCCACACCAACCAAAATATTTTCGCAGACGTTTTCACTTTCTGTTGTCAATCAAAGGAAAGTAGCCTTGATGCAGTGTTTACCGAGTTCTCAAATTATAGAATGAAAACAGTCGGTGACAAACTGGAACAAGGTTGTTGCTTACAGGATGCCTACTGCTAGTGCTGGGCGCTATGACCAAAAATGTATATCACGGTATTTTTCAAAATTCTACCGGTTTCACAGTATATGACGGTATTTACATTTCTTTCCATGCATAATCAGGGGTTCCCAGTATTTTCTACTGGTTGAGATAGGAATTATTGCAGTAGATACGTACATTTTTTGGTATTCCAAGACGTGCTTGCGGCTAAGATGGTGGAGCAAATTGCTTGTATCCGATGTTGTGAGTGGAATTTACAGTCGTTGCACGAAATAAAAATAAGACTAGTCGTAGCTAAGTCCACCGTAAGCAACGCGCGTCCGTGAATTCAAAATATTACTATAGTTGCTACGTGAGATTACACTACAGTGTAACCCTATGGGGCGAATATGCTTTCTTGAAATAAATCGCTTATTTTCACTATTACCGGCACATACCTACATGTTATTATCAACGTTTGTCAATAAGTAAAAGGCCCCGACGGAAATATTCCAGTGCATATTTACCTTCTATATCGTAAATGGGCCTCTAAAAATGCTCATTGTAGTGAGTGAACATGTTGCCTAATAAGTCTCTGAGAAGTGTTTACCTTTTCTCTTCAGTCTCCCGAGTCTTGACATAGCTAACCTTTCGTAGTTCATCCATCGCCGACGACAGGTTAAACTTACTCTATGGCAAAAATTGTAACTGTTAGTGCTGCAATGTAATGTACTGCATTGTCTGTTAATAATAATAATAATAGCCTAACATCGATAAACCCTTCCCATGTTTTAGGCTAGCCTAAAAAAAACACAATTTCGAATATAGCTCCCTCGCTTTTCTGGTTCACGGGGGAACTTGTAATTTTCTTCCCCGCTTCCCGGTCTTTCATTGCAGCCAAACGCGCCATTGTGCATTTTTTTTTCAGTGATTTCTGTAATTTTTTAAAAAATGTATTACATTTTTTCCACTATTCGCTACACTATGTCAATGGGAATCAGCTGAATGTTGGGCTCCAACATGGAGTCCACAAAATACGTGACCACCTCGAAACCAATCGATTCCCTAGTTGGCCACTCTCTCTATATATGGCTTTTTTAAACGTTCCAACGTCGCCCCTGGCAACTGTTTCATTCCATAAGCCATAAAGTGTAGCTACCATTAAAATACTTGCATTACATTGGCTTAAAAATATATTATTTTCTTGTAATTATGAATTCCACTAATAATAAATAGATCCCTAAATTCGATGTGCCAGCAAAAGAATTGTAAATAGCTAATCCCCTTTACTAATTGTTCTGAGTTACAAAACCAAATAATGCGTGTGTTTGCTGTGGTGCACAACGGTACGAAAAATACATGGAATTAGCTGCTTTAACCAACTTTAGTTAGACAAAACAACTAACATTGTCCTAACTTGAGAAAGATAACAGAATATATATTCACAATTTAGCATGAGGAAGGGCAGTGAAGCGTCAGTCTTAACAAGCATTAATGTTCAATACTGTAGTGATGGAAAACAATGTTTTGGGATGGATCGCACAGCTGAAAGTGACTGATTAGGATTCGTTTGTGACGTAGTTAGTACCCTTTTAACAAACAACACGTTGGCTATTTCCAGCCATTTGCTTGATAATCCATGTAGTTCGCTGCTAACGTAAATAATGTGCCCTGTATCTTCGATTGAACAAAACGGTCTTTCTCCAAAGTAATTACAGCTAAATCTTAATGCCATTATAGAGTCAGAAAAACAATACATTTTAAATAATTTATATAAATCAGCATCTTGCGCCCTGGCTGTGCCTGCTGGCTACTAGGCGTAGCTCATTGAGAGCTTACGCCCGGCTGGTGCAACAGGTAGGCTATAAATATAAAGTCAGACGTAAAGGGCATTTTAGGTCGGAGGTACAGTTAGAACCTATCCAGCTGGTGCAACCGGCCCCTGAGCACTACTGTACCCTCCCCACGCCTCGCAGTCACACCATGCGTGTTTAGAAGCGCAACATTGAAAAGGGTCTGAACTGAAACAGTGTTGCGCAGCGTTCCGGACGTTATGTAGCTATTCAAATACACCGGTATCGCGGTACATAAAAAATTAATATCATAACAAAAATAAACACCGGTATTCGGTGTGAACCGGTATACCGCCCAGCACTACCTACTGCAAATAAGGGCTACATTTCATTAACACAAAACAAAATGTTGCAATATCTGCTGAGCTCACTCATTACATTGAAATGACCATTACGGTCCTCTCTGAAAATAAAGTGCGTGTTGTGAATCACTGTGTGTGTTGTTTTTAAGGTAACATTATTTTTTCTGCTATAATACATCAGGAGCATGATGAATTATAGCCGATAAAATAATATATGCTTCCCAATACGATAGCGTTATACTTTTCAGTACATGAAAAAATAAAGCGCAAGTTAATATCACAGTCATCATAAATGTCCAAGGGTTGTCATTTTAAATGAAGAACGCATTGCAGACGTAAAAGAGGCAGCCGGTAAATTTTGCTCCTCATTACCTATATCTCCCCACCTTTCAAAACGAAGCGCCAGGCTCTGGTTGCGCGTGTCAATGCGCCAAGTGATTTAACAAATATAGGCTATATATACGTAAAAAAACAACTTCTAAACCATTTAACTGAGTATTAATCAGTCAAATGTTTTACTTTCGGTTAACGGTTAAATGGTCAAAATGAGTATCCCTAATCTGGACCATCCAGGGGTGCACAGCACTCATCAGTAAATAAGACTGTTTCAAAATTAGTCTTCATATATTTCTGGGCCCACTGCAACCATTTCTGCTTGTGAGCATTGGTTAGGGGTGGCTGAATAGTAGGTTTATGCACAACTGCAAGTCTCTGGGGGATCCTACACCTTGAGGTCCCTGGGAATCCAGAGGCACCAGCAGCTTCAAATACTTTTTTGCCGCTTTGTAATGGCATTTTAGCAGCTGCTCTCTTAATCCGATGAATTTGTGTGGCAGTAACCTTCTCATTATGCCTTTATCTGCACAAACCCGTCTGTCCTCTGAATCAGCCACAAATCTTTTCACAGTATAATGATCACACTTAAGTTTGTGAAATATCTAATGTTTTCATAACATTAGTCCAAAACATTGCACTATTGTACGCTTTTCAGAAGCAGAGAGATCCTTTTTCTTTCCCATATTGCTTGAAACCTGTGACCTGCTTAATAATGTGGAACATCCTTAAGTAGTTTTCCTTTAATTGGGCTCACCTGGCAAACTAATTATCACAGGTGTCTGAGATTGATTTCAGTGATCCAAAGAGCCCAGAGACACAATACCATCCATGAGTTTGATTGAAAAACTAATTATTTAATGTTTATTATTATGTTTACAAATTATTTAATGTTAATTCCAATTTGCATAATAATTTGGAATGCGGTGTAAGTCCTTTTGTTATCTGTAATTATCCCTTCTCTCCTCTGTTCTCAGAGACGGCATCTCAGTATGAGGCCAGAATATCTGCTCTGCAGTCGGAGCGTGCCCAGTGGAGGAGAGGCAGTGTACAGTCTCAGGTGTGTGTGTGTTTGCTGGAGCATGTACAGTGCATCCGGAAAGTATTCACAGTGCTTCATTTTTAATTAATTTCCCTCGAAATTATACAAACAATACCCCATAATGACAACGTGAAAGAAGTGTGTTTAAAATCTTAGCAAATGCATAAAAAATTAAAAACTAAATAAGCACATTTACATAAGTATTTACAGCCTTTGTGTTACCCACTTCTCCCCTCGAGGGGAGTGGGATGCCACACCTCGCTGCCCAAGTGGTCAGAGAAAGGAGTATGGAGTCGTGGGTGCGAGCAAGGGCACAGAAACAATAGTGTACCGTTTTACACAGGCTTTATTATGCCACATAAAAAAAAAACCAAACAAATAAAGTAAATATTAACCCCACTCCTAACCTGTCTTAACTACCTACCACATACATAAACTAACTGGCACACGATTTAGGCGCCCTAACCAAAATACAGGAAGTGGGCCGCTCCGATCTACCCTGGTGTGTATAGACCATAGACTGTAATAAAATATGGACAGTGTGACAGTGACGTCACGCATTGGTTTCTGAAAAGCTTTTTTGAAGCTCATTGTGGGCGGAGACAGTCGTCGCCATCTTGGTAGCGCATCACTTGACGTCATTCTCCGATAACCAAAAATGGTCAAAGAGGTGGAGCGTGGGTGGAGCTGAGGTGCCTGTTTGGTCATGCCATGCCCACCGAAGTGTGACATTAGCAAGTTAGCAAAGGCTAAGAAGCCACGCTAAATTCTACCAGTATGCTAATTAGCATTGCTAGCGGTTGCTAGTCGGCGGTTGCCAATCACCATAAAGTTGTGTAATTTTGCGAGATAATCTTTGGAAGACGATGGAACCCTCAGGTTATGTTTATGTTCATGATAAAATGTTTAATTCATGTTTAATGTTCCAATAAATATACCCAACATAACTAAAGTCTGTCAATAATTTCATGAATATACATGTCAAAAACCTCAAATAGCTAATCAATTTTATTGTAGGGCTGGGTGATATCGAGGTGTCGGTATATTCGAGTTTTGTTTTGAGCAAGATGTGAAAAATGCCTTTATCGTATGACTGTGTTTCTGCGCGTGTATACTTAAAAAAACAACAGCCATCCGTCGCGCTCTCTCTTCTGTAGAGCTTCCTTCCCCACAGCAGTCCTTTGTCTGTGTTAAACGCATGTAAAAGACAAACATCTCCACTAATCAGTCCTCAACAGCCTTGCCCGTCTATATTAGGCATCTTAAAGAGGCAGTCAATCTCATAATGGTTAACAGTGAAGCATAATATACTTTAGATTAATGATTCTTTTTTTAATAGATCAAATGCTTAACCTATGACTTTCATGTGCATGCATAACTACATTAAAACGATTGCGGCCAGAGGTACAGTAGTCAGTAGGCTACTCACACAAACTTTTCCAGCACACGATCACGCATTGGAACAGATGTGTACTGTGAACGACAATTCAAACAGCTGTTGCCTCCAGTAGACACTTTCAGCAAACTGCTGCAATAACATCTTTTTTTCCCTCATCGTTTTTAACTCAGAGCAACAAAATTAGAGCAAATCTTAAATGTAAAGATATAAATGTTGGCACAAATGATATGGTAGCATAATGTATGTTCAAATACGTTAATCACATAACTCTGATATATGATTGAGCATTATTCTTTTCCGGAAACACATATGGATTAAGAGCTCAACATAGGTAAACATTCCAAAACAATGCCTGTTTTTTGATCACCTATTTGACAAAGTGCAACTTTTCACTAGCTAATTTCAAGAAATTCAAATTTTTTTTTTACATGTGTACACATTTTCCAAATTTTTTTAAAACTATTTTGAGATTTATATAGTTAGTTTTTAGAAGCAATTAAATATACAGAGAGATTCATTTTATAGAGCTATAAAATATATTCATATAACCCAGCCCTAAAGTCTTTCTTCAGTTAGTAG
The DNA here is from genome assembly GCA_016801145.1 of Umbra pygmaea. Lineage (NCBI taxonomy): Eukaryota > Metazoa > Chordata > Actinopteri > Esociformes > Umbridae > Umbra > Umbra pygmaea. The sequence goes on from JACXGM010005776.1 coordinate 19,190, forward strand.
TGGGAAATGAGACTAAATCATATGTTTGCTGTGCTGAATATCTAGATACTGTTAGTCAAATATGTATTTCTCTACATACAGTGGGTACGGAAAGTATTCAGACCCCTTTACATTTTTCACTCTGTGTCATTGCAGCCATTTGATAGAATCAAAAATGTTCATTTTATTTCTCATTAATGTACACTCAGCACCCCATCTTGACAGAAAAAAAACAGAAATGTAGAAATATTTGCAAATTTATTAAAAAAGAACAACTGAAATATCACATGGTCATAAGTGTTCAGACCCTTTGCTCAGTATTAAGTAGACGCACCCTTGTGAGCTAGTACAGCCATGAGTCTTCTTGGGAATAATGCAACAAGTCTTTCACACCTGGATTTCGGGATCCTCTGCCATTCTTCCTTGCAAATCCTCTCCAGTTCCATCATGTTGGATGGTGAACGTTGGTGGACAGCCATTTTCAGGTCTCTCCAAAGATGCTCAATTGGGTTTAGGTCAAGGCTCTGGCTGGGCCAGTAAAGAATGGTCACATAGTTGTTCCGAAGCCACGCCTTTGTTATTTTTAGCTCTGTGCTTAGGGTTCATTGTCTTGTTGGAAGGTGAACCTTCGGCCCAGTCTGAGGTCCTAAGCACTCTGGATGAGGTTTTCTTCCAGGATATCTCTGTACTTGGCCGCATTCATCTTTCCTTCAATTACTTGCACTGAGGAGAGGCTTCCGTCGGGCCACTCTGCCATAAAGCCCCAACTTTCTTCCATCTCCCTACTGCATCTCTGGAGCTCAGCCACAGTGATCCTTGGGTTCTTCTTTACCTCTTTCACCAAGGCTGTTCTCCCACGATTGCTCAGTTTGGCTGGACGGCCAGGTCTAGGAAGAGTTCTGGTTGTCCCACACTTCTTCCATTTAAGGATTATGGAGGCCACTGTGCTCTTAGGAACCTTGAGTGCTGCAGAAATTATTTTGCAACCTTGGCCACATCTGTGCCTTGCCACATTTCTGTCTCTGAACTCCAAGTCAAGTCCAATCAGTGTAATTAAACACCGCAGGACTCCAATGAAGGAGTAGATCCATCTCAAGGAGGATCAGAAGAAATGGACAGCATGTGAGTTAAATATGAGTGTCACAGCAAAGTCTGTGTCTGAATACTTATGACCATGTGATATTTCAGTTTGTCTTAATACATTTGCACAAATTTCTACATATGTTTTTTTTCTGTCAGGATGGGGTGCTGAGTGTACATTAATGAGAAATTATATGAACTTTTTTGATTTTTTCAAATGGCTGCAATGAAACAAAGAGTGAAAATTGGAAGGGGTCTGAATTCTTTCTGTACCCACTGTACATTCCTATTGGTTGTCTGGCAACATATGGCTTGTAAAATAACACAGTCTGTGATTAGAACGTCAGTTCTCAGGAGTCACGGTATTGGTGAATGGTAGGCTCTTGACGTAGTGTTTTGGCACCAGGTAAGACAGTGAGGGTTGACTTTCCAGGGCGTGATAAATGAAAAGAAAGTCCAGAATCCCATGCTGGTGAGGACAGGTACTCCAAGGTTGAGTTTTCTGGGTGGGTGCAAAACAAAACCCACACAATTAAGGATCTTTGGCTATAACAACAAGGCAACAAAAATCTTGGGCAAGCAAAACACTGAAAGTGCACAATATGGAGATAATGGCAATGCGTCTTTCACTGACAGGCATCGTGAGATTAAACGTCGATGTTTGATATGCATTTTTTGTCATAGCTTGGCTGCTCTCTACCTAAATAGACTTTGCTATGCCTATTTCTATTAAACATCCTCAATTTTAAGTACAGTAAAGACGCAAAATAATGAAAATAGCCGAGAGCCTAGACACCAATCTGAGATGCCGTTGTCAAACATCTAATTGTCCGCTCTGCCCTAACTGTGGAACCTCACAGAATTTTCTAACCACATGAGAATCCATTTTGTACAAAAATATTATAACCCTAAATGCTAACAAGTATTCATAAAATGTACATAACAAAGCACATTAATTTATACTAACAACCAAAGTAATTCAAAATAATTTAAAACCACCTGTAGTCGGAAGACCACAGGCCACAGAAGGAGTGCGACTGCCGCTTCTCAGGTTGTGTGGAGGACTGAATCTGTGATCCTCTGATGGCACGTGGTAAATGCCTCCACATCAGGGTGGATCTTACTTGGGGACGCCGGGCTCACGTTCGAGACCGGAGCAGATGTAACGGTGTGTTGCTCATCAAACCCATTGTGTGATACCATTTCGTTTCCCCCAGTCCGGATGGAAAAGCGAGCCCGGCGTCCCCGATTAAGATCCACCGACCTTGGTTGCTTCACACAACCTGAGAAAGGGGCTGTCGCACTCCAGCTCGCCCACTCTAACCATACCCTTACCTAACTAAGGAACCTCGTTATTGGAAATTTGCAAACTTAACCTCATTTTGTTCAAAAATATAATCATCATAAATTCTAACATTAAGTTAGCATCGTTAACACAATTTAGCGTCGCTGGATGGCTAACCCAGAGCTATTTTATTAACTGGCTAGTTAGCTAGTTAACACAGACATCGGCACCTGCTAACATATTACAATTTCACTTACCGAAAAAACGGGACCACAAACTTATTGGATGGTCACAGCAAGACATATTATTAGATAATTTACAACAATAATATTGCAAAAGCACAAACTCCACAGATAAGTAGCATGTACAGTAAGTCAAGTTCAGCACAAAGGACAGACTGCTAGCAGTCTTCACAAATTACAACGCGTACACGTCTGTCACTCATTAGGCTGCGCCCCCTATTTATAAAACTTTTATCATTTAAACGGATGAGTTATAAAAAATTCACCCCCCACAGTTGACAGATAGAGGGAAATAAGCAATATACACCAAAACCATTTTTTGAACCAGGCTATAAACATGTTTGTTTCTGCTGTAAAGTTGGGCATTTTGCCATAGAGGTCTATTGAAATTGCTCCTTTCTGCAGCCAGCCTCAAGTGGCCATTCGATGAATTGCATTTTTTGGTACTTCCTTGTTGGCTTCATTTTTCAGCCTCAGAGTTTGCCCCTTGGTATAGACAAGGAAATATTTCTACGGGTGAGGTAAGCCCAAGGGCTTCTGGCCTAACACTCCCACTTATTCCCCTTCCCCATACGAAGACAAAAGAACAATTAATAATGGTGAACAAAATAATAAAAATACCAATACTATACAGCACAATTAAGCACAATACAAACACTATTCAGACTGTCTAACTATCTCTGTCACACAAAATACCAAACTCACACTAGCATACCAAAACTACTATTCAACAAGTACTCTAAACGCAAAGGCCACCTCTAAAGGCAAAAATAGCCAAGACCAGAGAGCTATGGTGTGAACTTCTGGTTCGCTACCAGCTACCACCAAATGACAAACATTTATACTAAAACAGAATGGCATGATGGGATATGATAATTGGATTCAGCTGCACTGGATAACGGGTAGTGGTGCAACGGATCGTCATTGATCCGTGATCCGTTCGGATCAATATCTTCGGTTCGCCACACACGTGATCCGCAAATTGATTTCTGGAAAAAAAGTTGTGCGCATGTTCAGTCCGCTCACAGCATGGTCATGGCGAGCGGAGGAACGGAGGAGCTTGAACGCCCTGCGTCATTTAAATCCTCTGTATGGGAGCATATTGGTTTCCCTGTTAAATATAATAATGAAGGACGAGTTTAGTGGATAAAACCGTGACAGTGTGTAGGCACTGTGGCACAAGAAAGCGATATGACAGTGGAAACACATCAGGCATGGCCACACATTTGAAGCGACATCACCCCACTGTTTCACTGACAGGAGTGAAAACTAAAGCTGCAAAACAACTGCTTATCACCGTAGCATTTTTGCAATTAATCAGACCGGGCTAAAGCCATCACAAACGCTATTGGTGTGTTTATAGGTGCAGACATGAGGCCATATTCGGTTGTGCAAAAGGAGGACTTTAAACACATGCTGAAAGTGTTTGAGCCACGTTACGACATCCCATCGCATACGGGACATACTAAAACGCTTAATGTGAAAAAGCTTAACGTGGTTTTAATGTACCTAAACAATGGTCATTCATCACCAAATTTCTCATGGCCATATCTTGTTATAAACACTTAAACGTGCAATATGTAATTTTTGGCCGCCAGGGGGCTCTCAATCAAAACAATAGCAAAAGATGTACTTGGATGACGTCGGGAGGTTGCGTGGGATCATGGGTTTGTTATCGTCGTCAATGACAACCTTCCAATCTAGCGTCTCCGGCAGAAAAAATGTTCACTGACAAAGTAATATATTGTTAAAAAAATTATAACTTTATTCACGTTATGTTTGGCGGCTCCCTGGAACGTAGAACAACTAGAGCAGTCACAGGTTATATGACGCCATTTACGGGCGACAAGATGAAACGTCCCGTGTCTTCGAATTATATTACAAATTTCTCTGGATTTGAAAGTTAGTGGAAACATTTAGGATAATGTAAGTACACAACTAAGAAATATATATAATATATGTATAGTGATGTTTGCTTTTAATGCAAAGTATGTATTTTGTTATTGTTTTGATTGATATTACATATTGTACCTTTAAGCCTGTCAAAATAACTAAACCGAAATCCAACGATTATAGAAGTAATCTTACGTTAAAGTTTTCTTCTTCATTGGCTCCTATGGCGAGGAAAAGGTTTAACGTGATTTAATGTACCTAAACAACGATCAATATTAACCACATTTCTCTCTAATATTGCTCATCATAACCATTGTAGAATATAAAAACAACTAACCCAAATTCCAATTATTTTTTATTTTTTTATTTTGCTGATCTGAAAAATGATCCGATCCGTGACTCTGATCCGAGGAACGATCTGATCCATGAGTTTTTTGATCCGTTGCACCCCTAATAACGGGGGGAGGAGTCAGTGATAAATGCTGATTGGTTGATGAGGATTGGCAGCACCTGTAGAGGAAAAGACACAGCACAGAGAATACTGCCTAGGACTAGGGGATGTGTAACACCCTGCCATGACACTTAAAATTGAGCTCAGGTGCATCCTTTTTCCACTGATCATCCATGAGATGTTTCCACAAGCTGATTGGAGTCCACCTGTGGTAAATTCAGTTGATTGGACTTGATTTGGAAAGGCACACACCTGTCTATATAAGGTCTTACAGTTAACAGTGCATGTCAGAGCGCAAACCAAATCTAAGGAATTGTCTGTAGACCTCCGAGACAGGATTGTATAAAGGCACAGGTCTGGGGAAGGGTACAGACAAATGTCTGCAGCATTGATGGTCCCAATGAGCACAGTGGCCTCAATCATACGTCAATGGAAGGAGTTTGGAACCACCAGGACTCTCTAGAGCTGGCTGTCCAGCCAAACTGAGCGATCGTGGCAGAAGGGCCTTAGTCAGGGACATGTCCAAGAACCCAAGGGTCACTCTGACAGAGTTCTAGAGTTTCTCTGTGAAGAGAAGAGAACCTTCCAGAAGAACAACCATCTCTGCAGCACTCCACCAATCAACTGAAAACCTGCTCCAGAGTGCTCTGGACGTCAGAGCTAGGTGAAGGTTCATCTTCCAACAGGACAACAACCCTAGATAACAAAGGAGGGGCTACAGGACATCTCTGTGAATGTCCTTGAGTGGCCCAGCCAGAGGCCAGACTTGAACCCGATTGAACATCTCTGGAGAGATCTGAAAATGGCTGTGCACCGATGCTCCCCATCCAACCTGATGGAGCTTGAGAGGTTCTGCAAAGAAGAATAGGAGAAACTGCCCAAAAATAGGTGTGCCAAGCTTGTAGCATCATAGTCAAAAAGACTTGAGGCTGTAATTGCTGCCAAAGGTGCTTCAACATAGTATTGAGCAAAGGCTGCGAATAGTTATGTCAATGCTTTTTTATTTAATCTATTTTTAAATACATTTGCTGAGATTTCAAAGACACTTCTTTCACATTGTCATTATCGATTATTGTTTGTCGAATTTTGAGGGAAATAATTTAATTTAATCCATTTTGGAATAAGGGTGTAACATAACAACATGTGAAAAAAGTGAAGCACTGTGAATACTTTTTCCAGATGCACTGTAACCAACCATTCCTCGTTTCTGACCTCCCTGTCTACCTAGATTTTCATTCTTAGTTTTATCGGACACTCTTCTCCCTAGTGACTAAACAGTTAGTATATTTATCTGAAGATAGTGTTGAAATATAGTCAATTAAGTTGTCAGCCAAGTCAGTGTGAGAAGGATGTAAAAAACTAAAATAACTGATACATTCTTTTTCCCCTCAGGGCAGTGGAAAGAAGGGTAGATTGGAGGCACAAACTGTTCATTCAGAGGGTCAGGTGACAGACTCTTCCCCTAAAAGCCTCAGAGATCCAGGAATGGACAGACAAGACAGCCAAACAGCGGAGGGGATGGGGGAGGGTTTAGAGGCTGAAGGGGCCGGCCTGGAGGGCTATTTTTCCCAGAACTGTGACTCCGCATCTCTGTCGTCCTTCTCTTTGGACACGCCCTCTTTACCCCGTCGCCCACCCCCTCAGGAAGACACTGCTTCCTTGGTTTCCACGGGAACCCTGGTACCCGAGGCCATCTATCTGCCCCCACCCGGCCACCGGCTGGTCACGCACTCCGACTGGGATCTGCTTAACACACAGGTGAGCACACACACACACACACACACACACACAAACATGGCTGAAGGTTGTAACTGTTCTATATCTCCTTTACATTGTGAACAGCTTCACAGATCAATATATTTTCTCACCTCCTAATCAGGGTTATTATAGTTTTATGTTTTTATTGGTTTTTATTGGTTTTTATTAGTTTTTAAGGTAATCTTTATAATTCAGTTCTGTATCAGTTAATTTCCAAACTGTTTTAGCTAGTTTTGTTACTATTTTTTAGTTTATTTTTTATTTTTACATAGTTATATAGTTTTCTATTTTTTTTAATAATCTGCAAGGACACATCTATGAATAACTACTTAGGTAAAACACACCTAACCTGACACAGTCTTATTAGTTTCATTCAACTACTTAATTGTAGAAATTGAATTAATCGAGATGCCTTTTATCTGATGTGATGTGTGAAAGAACACACAATGGATCCTATCTTCAGAATAGTTCTTGCTTTGCTATATTCAACACAATACTGGGTCTTTATGTATGGTATTTATCAGGACTCTGTTCACACACAGTAGTGTGTGATGTTTTATTTTAGGGCTGCCTAGGTTGCTTTCACAATGTAATCTGTGACTTTTGTAAATTCCCTGTCCAACAATTTAATCAGAAACTCAACATCTGGATTAGCTGAACTCATATTTTTACTGTCAGTTGCTTTCAGATTAGTTCCTAAGAGACAATAGAAGAAAACAAAAATGGTGTCCTATGGTGGTCCAGTGGTCTAAAGATGCTGCCTCTGGTGCAGATATACTGCTGAATTATGGGTTCCAATCCTAGGCTAAATCCCAATATGCATACTGCATACTAAAAGTACGTACTGCGCAGGTGGTGGTAAAGTACGTACTATTAAGTCTATAGTATGGGAGTATGCTAGCATTGGGACATACTAAAACATCATAACTTTGCGTTTATAATTAGACCGCTTCCACGAGCGATGAAGCCCGCAAACTTTGAACATGAAACATTTGGCACAACCTGTTCGTATTTCATTTAAACTTTATTTGATATTGGTACAATAACAAAAACTCATGTAATGACATGTTTATTATTACCTAACTTTTGGATACTTAAATTTAAACACAGCCAAAGATGGACCGGCTCCGGGAAACCCTCCTATTCTGTGTCCCAAAGGATTGTGGGCTTTATCAGGCCAAAAAGTATGCAGGGTTGCATACTTCGAAAATTTCCTGGAAATAGTAGACTATCTGGGGACTTCTGACATACTATATTTGCATACTACGGTAATTGTAGTCTGGCATACCATATAGTATGCATACCATGCGTATTGGGACGCAGCCCTAGTCTTCCAGCAAAAAGGTTTTCTCCCTGTCTCTAGCTATTGTCTTATGACAACAGCATAAAGGATTTTTTAAAGAAAAGATACTGGAATATACCAAGTTTTCCATGTTTATTTTATAGTGCTGTCAAATGATTATAATTAATCACGACAAATTGCATTATTTTCTGTAGTTAATCATGATTACTTGCAATTTTACAGTATGTTCAAATCTGTTCCTGTTTTTAAAGCATTGTTATGTTAACGACTATTGTAAACTATTGCTTTTCTAGGAATGAACTAAGTCCAGTAGCTGATTTTTCCAAGTTGGTACATAAAAACAGTTTGTCATGGCCTTTAAATACTAGCCCTCAAATAACCCATGTAAATCTAAATAGAAGGTTTCTTGTTTCTGATCCCATAATTCTACCATCTCCTACCACTGTGCTGTTGATCATGGCACCATGTAGTATCAATGCTATATTAGACTTAGGTATAAATCTGGGTGTGCAGACATTTGATCATGTAATATTTACACAGTATGGAACTTTGTTAATTCTGCTAATTAAAAGTTTTGGTGGTATCATGATATTTGATAGGGACTTCAATGCTTAGCTAAATAAAGTTAGTACTAACATGCCATTCTACAAGCTTTAACAGTTGACTATTTATTTTGTTGTCTATTATTCTTAATGGTCCTCCCTCTTTCTCTTCAAGCAACAACAAAGTTGCGCACACTGCTCACCACTGGCCTTCTCGTTCAGGTGTTTTGTATGGAGTCTTGGAAGGGAGATGTAAGGAGAGATATAACCCCTACAAATCTACAAATGGCAAGATAGATAATCTGACTTATCTATCCCAAATACAGGGCAGTGCTATGCCAATTTGCGCTGCCTTGTGCTAAACGTTCGAGTCGAAGAAACCATAGTCAGGCTCGAACTACTGACTATCATGATGTAGCTTGTCCTTCAATGCAGTGACTTGGCCCCTTACACCACACAGACCCCTGTGAAGTTGTTTTGACAATGCAACACCATAATCCACCTCCTGAA
>JACXGM010005777.1:0-16450 GCA_016801145.1 Umbra pygmaea
ATGTGGTACAGAGCTTCAGAGCGGCATGCCAAACAAGCACCAAAAGTTTCATGTTGATAGCATTTACCACGGAAAAGATATTGTAATCACAATTATCCCAGTTAAATGTATTGAGTTATTGTCCAAAACAAATAAATGTTGATTAAAGCGCCCCCTAATGGCCGATCTTCGCCAAATTTGGTATAGAACATCACATTGGAACATTGAACAACAATCTCAAGTTTTTTGATGATAGCATTTAATTTGGCAGCAATATAATAAAGTTCATATTTCGTAGCTAGGTACGAAAATTTGTTTGCTCGTCAATTGCGCATAGTTTAACGTAGCAAAATTATTTTGATAACTTTTGGTCAGGTCCGTCTGGAGATGCTAGGTACCAATTTTCTTACAGATCGGTTGCACGGTCTAGGACGAGTTCAAAAACGTTGGTTTGCGCATTGTGTGAAATTGTGAAAAATCTTGTTATCAAAAATGGGCGTGTCCTATATCATCAGATTCAGGTCAGTTCAAGGTACACTTGGATATAAGGATTTCTATTGTACAATGTGTAATGTGGGAGTTATGGGCACAAAACACGTTTCTCACCATTATAGCGCCACCTAGTGGTCCACATGTGTAATTTTTGGTATGTGAGGTCTAATAACTATTGCACATCTACTCTGTAAATTTGAAGTTACTCACATTAGTACAAGGGGTAGATCCAAAACTGGGTCCCATAGGCCACGCCCCTTTTGACGAATCAGTACCCCACTGTAGGGGTGACCTCAACAGTGGCCCTAGATGGTAGCCTCAAAATTTGGTAAACATCGGATGAGCCGTTGATGAGATAAACTTTTTGTAGTTATAGCGCCCCCTAGTAGCCAATTTTCATAAAATTTGTTGGGGAGCCTCAAATGGTCATGTCAAACAAGAATCTAAAGTTTTACGATGATAGCTTTTTTTTGGCCGAGATATGGCAAAGTTTATACTTAAGTAGCTAGCTGCACAAATTTATTTTTGCGCAATTGACGCAATTTTCATCAGATAAAAATTATTTTGATAACTTTTTGTCACGTCAGTCTGGTGATCATACATACCAAATTTCGGGCAGATCGGACACGGTCTAGGAGGAGTTAGAAAAAGTAGGTTTACGATAAATTACAATTTTTCACGCATAAAAGTATTGGCGGAAATGGGCGTGCCCTATGTCAGAAGATTCAGCTGAACTCAGGGAACGCGTGGATATGTGTAGCTTCTATGTGCGATGTACGGTTTGGGAGTTATAAGGGCAAACACGTTTCTGCTATAGCGCCACCTAGTGGTGGAAGTGGCTGAATTTTTCTATCCGAGGTCCCAGCGGTGATCTGGACCAGTCCTGAAAATGGCACCCCACGATCATGTACGGTTTAGGCTGTAGTAACGGTTTTACCGGAAGAATAAGAAGAAGAATAAGAATAAGAAGAAGAAACCTTTGAAAAACAATAGGGTTCCACAGCTCCGCTGGAGCTGTGAACCGCGTTGCTTTGCAACGACGGTTCCCAGCCCCTTTGGGCTTGGACCCCTAATAATACGAAACCTTAGAAAAACAATAGGGTTCTACAGCCCTGCTGGAGCTGTGAACCGCGTTGCTTTGCAACGACGGTTCCCAGCCCCTTCGGGCTTGGACCCCTAATAATGACACTATGTACTGAGCAGTGGTCTGGAAAATGTACAACAGTAGAAGTAGTAAATATTATAGAATTGGCATGGAAAATTGCTTTTAAAGGTGCATTTGAATTCTGCTACATCAATTTGGATCCTGAGGAAACTTTTCATAGTAAAGCCCTCCAAAAGAAACTTTATGAATTAATTCCTGCATTTTAATTTTTAGATACGACAATTTCTCTGGGGTGAGTCTCCTCATGCAGGGGGCCAAGCTGGAGAGAAAGGTGGACACCTCATCAGTTTGCAGGTCCTGCCAAGCCTGACGCTGCTGTTGCTCTGCCTCTCTCTCCTTTCATCTCTTGCTTCTCTCCATTGACAGTACCTGTCTAGGTTGTCCTCACTCTCTGCCTGCATCTTCTTGCTTTTAACAATGCAGCTACCTGAAGGAGTTGTGCTGCCCTCTCTCTGTCTCCATCACTACACTGTCACTCTCCTCTGTCTGTAATTTCTGGATAAGCTAGCATTACCTTCTCCTTGCAAAGGATTTTTGCAAGAAGGACATTGAATCCATATGGATCCACATTTTTTTGCTGGCCCCCTGTCCACTTCTGCCCTGTCCTTCTTTCCTATAGTGGACATGTGTGTCCCGCAGGTTTCGCCTCATTTTCTTCACTGTTTCAACTAACATGTAAAAAGATACATTATTGTTATATGTATTACTGTAATTTATTCATAATATCTAATATCATATATTATAACATAATAGATATATTGTTATATACATTATTGCAGTCCTCTCCGGGAACCATCACCTTAACGTGGTGGAGTCGTTTGTCTGTCCCTGTGAACCTGAGGGCTGTGTTGTCTGGAGTTTTGTGCTCCTGGTAGGGTCTCCCATGGCAAAGTGGTCTTAGGTGAGGGGCCAGACAAAGAATGGTTCACCAAAAACCCCAATGAACAAGCGAGGAAGAGGAAGAGAGACCCTGCCCGGAGGAAGCCCGGGCCCCCATCTGGAGCCAGGCCTGGATGGAGGGCTCGTCAGCGAGTGCCGGGTGGCCGGGTCTGCCACGGAGCCCAGCTGGGCACAGCCCGAAGAAGCAACGTGGCACCTTCCTCTCCATCCCATGAGCCCACCACCTGTGGGAGGAACCGCTGGGGTTGGGTGCGCTGCCAAATGGGTGGTAGTAAAGGTCAGGGGCCTCGACGGACCAGACCTGGGCAGCAGAGGCTGGCTCTGGGGACGTGGAATGTCACCTCTCTGTGGGGGAAGGAGCCGGAACAGGTGCGGGAGGTGGAGCGCTACCAATTAGATCTGATGGGGCTTACCTCTACGCACAGTCTCGGTTCTGGAACCATTCTCCTGGATAGGGGTTGGACTCTTCTTCTTCGGAGTTGCCCAGGGTGTGAGGCGCCGGGCAGGTGTGGGGATGCTCATAAGTGTACTTGGTACCAGAGCACCCTAGGCCGAAGGTCAATGATCAATTTTATAATCGTTTCATCTGATCTGAGGCCAGATGTTTTAGGCACTCGGGTGAATAGAGGGGCGGAGCTGTCAACCGATCACCATCTGGTGGTGAGTTGGGTCAGGGGGTGGGGGAAGACTCTGGACAGACCTGGTAAACCCAAACGGGTAGTGCGGGTGAATTGGGAACGTCTGGAGGAGGCCCCTGTCCGACAGACTTTCAACTCATGCCTCCGGCGGAGCTTTTCGTGCATCCCTGTGAAGGTTGGGGGCATTGAACCCGAGTGGACAATGTTCAAAACCTCCATTGCTGAAGCTGCGGTGGGGAGCTGTGGTCTTAGGGTCTTGGGTGCCTCAAGGGGCGGTAACCCACGGACACCGTGGTGGACACCGGTGGTCAGGGAAGCCGTCCGACTGAAGGAGTCTTTCTGGGATATGTTATCCCGGAGGACTCCAGAGGCAGTTGCAGGGTACCGAAGGGCCCGAAGGGCTGCAGCTTCTGCCGTGAAAGAGGCAAAGCAGCGGGTGTGGGAAAAGTTCGGAGAAGACATGGAGAAGGACTTTCGGTCGGCACCAAAGTGCTTCCGGAAAACCGTCCGCCACCTCAGAAGGGGGAAGCGGGAACCATCCAAGCTGTATACAGTAAAGGTGGGGCTTTGTTGACCTCAACTGAGGAGGTAATAGGGTCGGTGGAAGGAGCACATTGAGGAAACCCTGAATCCTACTTCTATGCCCTCTATATTAGAGGCAGAGCTAGAGGATGATGGGGGATTGTCGTCAATTTCCCTGGTGGAAGTCACTGAGGTAGTCAAACAACTCCACAGTGGCAAAGCCCCAGGGATTGATGAGATCCATCCAGAAATGCTGAAAGCTCTGGGTGTGGAGGAGCTGTCTTGGCTGACACGCCTCTTCAACATTGCATGGAAGTCTGGGACAGTGCCAAAGGAGTGGCAGGGTGGTGGTTCCCCTGTTCAAAAAGGGGGACCAGAGGGTGTGTGCCAATTACAGGGGTATCCCACTTCTCAGACTTTCCCTGGTAAAGTCTACTCTAAGGTGCTGGAAAGAAGGGTTCGGCCGATAGTCGAACCTCAGGTTGAAGAGGAACAATGTGGATTCCGTCCTGTTCGTGGAACAACGGACCAGATCTTTACTCTCGCAAGGATCCTGGAGGGGGCCTGGGAGTATGCCCATCCTGTCTACATGTGTTTTGTGGATTTGGAGAAGGCGTATGACCGGGTCCCCCGGGAGATAGTGGGAGGTGCTGCGGGAGTATGGGCTGAGGAGGTCCCTTCTTAGGGCCATCCAATTTCTGTATGACCAAAGCGAGAGCTGTGTCCGGGTTCTTGGCAGTAAGTCGGATTCGTTTCATGTGAGGGTTGGTCTCCGCCAGGGCTGCGCTTTGTCACCAATCCTGTTTGTAGTATTTATGGACAGGATATCGAGGTGTAGTCGGGGTGGGGATGGGTTGCAGTTCGGTGGGCTGAGGATCTCATCGCTGCTATTTGCAGATGATGTGGTCCTGATGGCATCATCGGCCTGTGACCTTCAGCACTCACTGGATCGGTTCGCAGCCGAGTGTGAAGCGGCTGGGATGAGGATCAGCACCTCTAAATGAGGCCATGGTTCTTAGCAGGAAACCGATGGAGTGCCTACTCCAGGTAGGGAATGAGTCCTTACCCCAAGTGAAGGAGTTCAAATACCTTGGGGTCTTGTTCGCAAAAAATGGAACGGTCGGAGAATCGGCGCAGCGGGGGCGGTATTACACTCATTATATCGCACCGTTGTGACGAAAAGAGAGCTGAGCCAGAAGGCAAAGCTCTCAATCTACGGGGCAGTTTTTGTTCCTACCCTAGCTATGCTTTTACTGAATGAAGTCCGAACTGATTGCACTATATTTTATATGGTTCGTTCAGTCTCTTATTTCCTAAACTGTACTAATTTTCGAACTGATTTTTCACTTTTATTTTAATTGCTTTAATTTTATCTATTTTACATTTTATGTTTTCCTGTTTATGTAAAGCACCTTGAATTGCCATTGTGTATGAAATGTGCTATATAAATAAACTTGCCTTGCCTACCCTCACCTATGGTCATGAAGGCTGGGTCATGACTGAAAGAACGAGATCCAGGGTACAAGCGGCCGAAATGGGTTTCCTCAGGAGGGTGGCAGGCGTCTCCCTTAGAGATAGGGTGAGAAGCTCAGTCATCCGTGAGGATCTCAGAGTAGAGCCGCTGCTCCTTTGCGTCGAAATGAGCCAGTTGAGGTGGTTTGGGCATCTGGTAAGGATGCCCCCTGGACGCCTCCCTAGGGAGGTGTTCCAGGCACGTCCAGCTGGGAGGAGGCCTCGGGGAAGACCCAGGTCTAGGTGGCGGGATTATATCTCCAACCTGGCCTGGGAATGCCTCGGGATCCCCCAGTCGGAGCTGGTTAATGTGGCTCGGGAAAAGGACGTTTGGGGTCCCCTGCTGGAGCTGCTGCCCCTGCGACCCGATCCCGGACAAGCGGACGAAAATGGATGGATGGACATTATTGCAGTCATTTAAGTGACCAGAGCATTGCATGCATTCTATTAAAAGTCCAAGGTTGTGTCTCAATACACATAGTATGCATACTATATAGTCCCCAGATGGTCTACTGTTTCCGGGGGATTTTCGAAGTATGCAAGCCTGCATGCTTTTTGGGCTTATATAGCCCACAATCCTTTGCCACACAGAATAGGAGGGGTTTCTCGAAGACGATCCTTCTTTGGCAGTGTTTAAATGTAAGTATCCAAACGTTAGGTAATCCGGTGAGAATAGTTGCCCTTGTACACTTTACTTTATCTTCCAAATCCTAATGATGTTTTAATTTGTAACATCTCTTCTCCCTTTCTCTATATAATTGCACACAGGGCCAATGGAAGTCTTTCACAGTGCACTCCTGAAATACATCCCCAAGTGCCAAGCGTGAATGAAAGAGAGATGTCACCTTGCCATCCTGGAGCACAATGAGAATATCGTGAAGAGAAAGCAGGCCACAACCAACACAGGTGTGTTACATTGTGTTGTCAGAGTAGTATAATATCAAAAATTCAAATGCTCATAGCTATGTGGACGAGGAGCAGTGAGGTGTGCTTTGTTTTGTATTGGCTGTAAGAGTTTTGTGCCCTTATGGCAGGGTTCATCAACTCCAGTCCTGGAGGGCCGAAACACTTCTGATTTTTGCTTTTACCTAGTAGAGAATTGCAATCACCTGTTTTCACAGGTCTAAACCAGTCCCTTTTTAGAAAGAGAACAAACTTCTGAAGTGTTTCGGACCTTTAGGACCGAAGTTGATGGTCCTACCTTATGGGCACATAATCGGAAGAAAGTCTAGCAAAGTCAAATCTTAGTTCGGATTATGTTTAATTATATTGAACATAAAAATATATTGCAACTCTCATAATGGTCCAGTTTATGCACTATACTGTTACCACACTGCACATAGCTGTACATCAGCCGCGGTCGGTGGATCTTAATTGGGAAGGACGAGCTCTTATTAAGCTTGGGACCGGAGTAAATGGAATGGTGCGCAACGCACAAAACCCAGTGTGCAAAACAAAAAAACTTGTGTTTTTCTCTTTTCACTTTCTATCTGGTCCAGTTTGGATGGTGCTAGCCTCACGTCTGGGCCCTCATTTATGAAACGTGCGTACGACCTAAAACAGGTCTACGCCGATTCCTACGCAAAGCAAGGGATTTATCAATTTGAACGTGATTGTAGGCTGCGATAGAATCTCACGTCTGGTCTGACTTCATGTACGCAAATTCTCTAGTGTGACTAGTGGTGTTCATGGTATAACCACTTGGTTCACTGAATTGTTGAACCAACATTGATGAATGTGTGTGCATGGCAACTACCCCATATTGCAAAATTATGAATTAATTGTATACAACACATGCTATTAAGTGGTTTATTTTTTCCCTTTCACTTCGGGTTGGCCTAGAACATGAGGGCTGATATTAGGCAAACAACAATTTCAATCAAATAATAAATAAATAAATATATTGTATGTGATCGGTGAAATGTTTATTCAGTCGCCTACTTAAACAAGCGCTTTGGCAGTCCTGAATTTGAAAAGTTGAAGCGATGGCAGATCTGGCTCTGTTAGAGGACCTTAATGCGCGCTCTCTACAACGGGAGCTTTCAGCGGGAGATCGGGGACAGGTGTGGTATATCATAGCCAACAATAATTGAAGTATGCCAGCTGTTTTGGCGGCTATGAAGTCCCTTTCTGGGATATTCTAACGATGATTAAAATATCAATTTATGAGATTGCTGGGTTTCCAAATGTGATTGAGGTGAATCGGGCGATTGATTGTACTGCATCTGTTGCCACCATCCATGAATGATTACGCATTTATCAATGCGATATCAGGATGTTTGTTCTGAATATGGTAGCCCGGTGGCCGGGTGGGACACGCAAAAACATTTTTTTTTAACTGCAGCGTTCGTGCACTGCATGGCTGGAGTCATCTCCTCGGTGAGGTAAGCCCTCATAAAATTATTATAACAGTTCTACATTGTTTTTTGGTGAAACGGATGGATGTGATTTCTCTTGGTGACAAAGGTTATGCCCTGACTGAGTACCTTATAACACGCGCTTGCAAATCCCCAAACAGGGTGTCTGCAGGTTTGATGACATTAAATTTAAGACTTTAAGACTTTTTTTAATGCCACTCGAAATGCTTTTTAAGAATACCGCAGTGAACGCACAATAAAATAATGAAAAATACTTGTGATTGGTCAAGAATTTAATTATGAACACTGGCAGAGGATTATGTATTCTAGCTTCTAGTATTACTAAACAAATCTTATTTGTGATCAATCATATTTAAAACCCGGGACATGGTTTATCTAATAATATAACCTTAACAAAACTGTTGCAAAAACTCTGGTTTATAAAGGATAGTGCATAAGTAGGCTATGAGCCAGAAAGTGGTTTTCTGCAAAACTGTGCACATCTACACTAGCCCTAAAATGACCCAGCAACAAATTAATATAAATGTTGAGAAATAAAATAACATTACTATAACATTTAGTACAACAGCCTACTATTCGATGTGATATTATTATAAATTCCCCATTTGTTGAGTGACAATCTTTATAGAATTAGACATAATAGCTTTATCATCTGCTAGTTAACAAAAGGGATAGCAAGCTATTTGATTTTTCACCAATGCTCTGAATCTGTTCGAATAGCATATCAATGTAACAGCTATTACATTCATTGCTAATAATTATTGAGTTGTTGTGAGGTTGATGTCTCCTGGAGGACCACCAGCCATGCAACCAGCCATGTCACACCAGCCATGCCACAGATCCACCAGAATAACTACAAGGACTTGTTAATTAGTAGACAAGTTGAATCAGGTGTGCTAGCTCACAGGTAGTTCAAACACAAGTACTGGCTGGTGGTCCTCCAGGAGAGGGTTGGGAACAACTGTTCTAAAGAAGGGATCTCCAACCCTGGTCTTAGAGAGTGTCCTACAGGATGGTAGCTCTACAGGACTAAGGTTGGAGAACTCTGTTTTTAAGCATAGTTAAGCATACCACATTGCATTTTAACTAGTCTGTGCAAATTTCCTGCACTAACAAAAGGGTATCTTCAAGCCTGGTCTAGGGAATGCTACCATCCTGATTTATTTTACTCCAACCCTAATTTCACACACTTGATTGTAATAATTAGTTTGTTAAGGCGTATGTAGGGGTGCAGTGAAACCCCACAGAATACTAACTCTCCTGGAGACCACTGTGTTAAGAGAATTGGTTCTCAAAACTCAATTCTGGGACCCCCGTTTTCTCAGTGTTGATGTAGTCCTGAACTAACTCACCTGATTTCAGCAAGTAAAAAATTGATGATTTTGACAAGTTGATTCAGTTGTGCTAACTCTGGGATACATCTAATATAATCAACAGTCCCTTTTTCAGGACAATGTATTTTAATGATAATTTGTAAAAAGTCAAATAAGTTTCCAAATAATAATTGAAAAGGGTTCAAACAATATTCTCCATGCTAGTTTGATGTACCATAAAATAATTAATGAACATGCACCTGTTAGTGCGTTAGTCGTTGAATCTTTTTGTGTACAGTTACACATGTTAAGTTAGCCGAAAATAAAAGCAGTTGAAAGTGAGGACATTTCATTTAGCTGAGTTTGTATGACATGGCTGGGGGTCCTCCAGATGAGGTCAGACTCTAAACACAGTGGTTTTCAAACCTTTCCTGATATTTTTGTTGTAATCCTGAAGTAGCTCACCTGATTCCAGCAGCTAGGACCTTGATAATTAACAAGTTGTTTCAGGTGTGCTAGCTCTTGGTTATAGCAAATATGGCATGGCTGAATCATCATCACTGAAAAGCGAGCATATAATGTTGAGTAGTAGTAGCCTGATTAGTCCATTTACAACAGGGATGTCAAACTGGTTCCAAAAACCAGCATACACTAGGGCCTCTGTGGAACCGGTTTGACACCCCTGATTTACAACATATCAAACAAATTAGAACTCACGTGTTTGCAAATCTGCATGGTCATGGACAACACAGTTGTTGCTTTTATCATTATTGAATTAGTGAATTTTTGTCACTAATCTGACTGTGTATGAATCACATTGAGACATTTTAAATAAGGAAATTTAGTCCACTTTCCATTTATTTTTTAGAGTTAAAATTAACCAATATTATTGTACGTTGTAAAGATCTAAATAATAAACAACTCTTTGTCAAAGGCAAACCACACAAGCAAATTAAATGCATCAGCCAATAGGAAGTTGTCCAGAAATATTTTAACAAGAAAAAAGCAACAATTCATTAAATATCTCAGGCTCTCTCTCTTTCTCTTCAACATGAAATGAACTAGAACTAAAACAAATCAGACTACTGGCTTTTGGTTCTGGGTTGGGATAGCGATGATGCCTGTACCTTACCAGCCAGTCAACAAGCTCTATCATATTAAATGGGTTTTAAATTGTACTTATATTAAATTCTGTCTCTGGGGCAAGGACAAAAGGACAGAGATTCACTAGTGCAACCCCGCCTGTTTTGCAGTGGTAAAATAAATAAATGTTACAGTGGGACACTAGTCAATCTGTACCATTTTTACAGACCTAAGATTAGATTTCCCAGTCCTAGTTGTGACCATTAGTGGGGAAAATGCTGTTCATTGTTAGCATTGTCTTGGCATGCTCATTTACTGCCCTCAAACTTTTTTCCGCTTTGCATTCATTGCCATTTTCCTTTTCATCTCTTCCTCCTCCAACCGCATTTCATCCTCATCCTCCTTGATTCCCAGGCGTAAACTGGGAGAAGTGGAAAGAGAAACAAAAACAAGATATGTTAAAGTGGACAGCGGTCAGTCTGCAAGACGATTTTGCCTTCATTCTTCAGGGAAGGCAAGAGAATTGGTTATTAAGAGTTTCATATTTCTATCTTCTTGGCCCATTCAGTCTTAGTTCCTCCTACTCTCTTAACTCCTCTTCCTGATCTTCAAGCACAGCCAGTTTCAGGCTAATAGGACAATGTGAGGCCCAGGAGCGCATAGAGAGACCATGCATACAGCATACAGAGGCATAAAAACAGGAATGCATTAATTTGAATCCATTTTCTGGTGGGGAAAGTATTTAAAACCACATTTTGTTATGTTACACCCCTATGCCAAAATGAATTAAATGCATTATTTCCCTTGAAATTCTACAAACAATACCCCATAATGACAATGTGAAGTGTGAAATCTTAGCATATTTATTAAAAATAAAAAACTGAAAAAGCACATGTACATAAGTATTAACAGCCTTTGCCATGACACTCAATTGAGCTCAGGTGCATCCTGTTTCCACTGATCATCCATGAGATGGTTCCACAACCTGATTGGAGTCGCTCTGTGGTAAATTCAGTTAATTGGACATGATTTGGAAAGGTACACACCAGTCTACATAAGGTCCTACTGTTAACAGTGCATGTCAGAGCACAAACAAAGCCATGAAATTCAAGGAATTATCTGTAGACCTCCAAGACAGGATTGTATCAAGGCACAAATATGGGGAAGCTTGTTTTAGAACAGCTTGTGTTGACAGGAATTTGACACACTTGATCATGAAACCTACAAGTTAATTTAAACGACCCTTTAAAATCAACTCTGATTTAATCCTTATGAATGACCCTCGAATACCCTCACAGTGGACAGTGGTGTCTTTGCTATGGAGCTTAGTGATCACTCCCCCATAGTCAGTGTTAGAAACACTACATTGATTAAACCCAAACCCTGCCCTGTTACAAAAAGAAATTACAAAAATCTGGATAATGAAGGGTTTCTACATAATCTTTATTATTCTGATCTACCAAGTGTTTTTAATATTTCAGAAGTGGAATTGGCTTTTGAAACATTTACAAGTATTTTAAATTCAGTGGCGGACAAATACGCTCCTAAAAAGACATATAGAACTAAAGACAGGGTAAACCAATGGTTCACCACAACTCTTAGAATTATTTCAGTTAAGAAATAAAGCCTGGTCTAAAGCCAGACACACTGAACTGGCTGGTGACTGGCTGCTAATTAAACAAATCAGTGCACAATTAAACAAGTGCACAATCTCTGTCAAAAAGGCAAAATCTAGATATTATTTAAATACAATATGTAGCAGTCAAGGTGATCCAATTAAATTCTGGAAAACTATAACATACCTAAAACGAAGTAGCCACTCCTCTCTGCCTAATACGATTACATTTCTAAAATTATAAATGACAAAATTGAAGTATGTGATGCGTTCAACCAACATTTTGTTACAGCTGGTAATTTGTTTTGAGGTTGGAAATGGTAATGGTGTGGTGCTCCCAGAAAGGACTGATTGTGAAGCTAGTACTATGTCCAATTTTTTGTCAGCTGGAGTTGTGAACCCATCTTTCTCTTTTCAGTGGGTTACATCTGAGGAAGTTTTTAAAGCCCTTTTAACTATTGATAAAAACTGCTACTGGGGCAGATGATCTTAATCCTTGTCTCCTGCAGCTTGCTGCAACTATTATTGCTGAGCCACTTGCTCACATTTTTAGCAGGAAATATTCCTAAGGTTTGGAAGACAGCTTTGTTACGTCCACTTTTTAAAATGTGGTGACCCCAGGGATTTAAACACTTACAGACCCATTTCCAGAAAACCCAAAAAGGAAATGTGACAACTTCACTAAAAGTGTCTAATATTACTATTAAACTACAATAATAGGAGGAGAATAAAATAACCAAACAAAGTTACACACCAAATAGTACCAGTTGTTTATTCTGTTCACAAGGTCACTTTACTTTCACTTTTTAATAGATGAATGTCATAATTTTGCCAAGAGCAACCACCGTGAAAAAATGTAACTTCTTAAAGGGAAGAGGGGCTTGTTTTGGGTGTTTCAAAACTGTGCATTTGAGCAACAACTGTGAACAACAACTGTGAACAACGCATAACCTGTAAGTAATGTAAATTAAATCATCCAACAGCCTTACACATTGAAGTCAAATGTAAATTGGACAAGTCAGTGGGCACTGATGGCCTAAATTTCTGTAAGCCCAGACCAACTGGACACTCAACTATAGCGCAAACCTTTAAAAGTCAAACTGGGGCCGGTAGTAGTGGAATACTACCAATTCATCCAGTTCAGGTGAAAGCAAGAAGGGGCAACAAGATGATTCAGACTTATGCCTTTTTAGACAATGGATCAACTTCTATATTCTGCACTGAAGCTTTGATGGGAAAGCTGAACCTGACTGGGGAAAAAAAAATAATCAAGGATATGCTTGTTGACAATGAGCCCAAAGCATGTGTCAACGTACATTGTGAAGGAGCTTGAAATATCTAGCCTTAATGGGAAAAGGTACCACAGTCTTCCGAATGTTTATTCACAAAAAACAATGCCGGTGAACACAACAAATATAATCAAGAAAGAAACCCCCTTAAATTGGTTATACCTTGACCAGATTGACATCCCTGAAATCCGGGCAGAAGTGGAGTTGTTAATTGGTACTAATGCCTCAAAGTTGCTGGAACCAAGGGAAGTTGTTAACAGCCAAGAAGACGGACCCTTTGCCATTAGGACCCTAATGGGGTGGGTTGTCAGTGGCTCAAGTAGGGTGTGGAAGGACAACCTTGATGATGACTGTCATGTTGCCACTGTAAATAAAGTATCTGTCAAGTCACTTGTGTGAACAAGTGTCAACAAGTGTTGCCCAACAGCGCCTCATTGGAATTATAAAGAAAATGGAAAAAAATGAAAAGTTCAAACAAGAGTATACAACATTTCTTGAGGATGTTATCAGCAATGGTTATGCTGAAGAGGTCCCACAGGATGAATTACGTTGTGGTTAAGACAAAGTGTTTTACATTCCACATCATGGTGTTTACTATCCACGCAAGGGCAAGTTGCGAGTTGTTTTTGATTGTGGAGCTGAGTTTAAAGTAACTTCTTTAAATGAGCAAGTTTTGCAAGGCCCGAACCTTACAAGTACCTTAACCTTAGAACCACTCCTATTCAGACAAGAACCCATTGCTTTTATGTCTGATGTACAAGCCATGTTTGACCATGTCAAGGTGGTAGAGGAGGACAATGTCTTTCTGCGATTTCTATGGTGTCCCAAAGGAGATTTGACTAAGGACGTCGCAGAATACAGAATGACTGTACATCTATTTGGGGCAGTGTAGTCTCCCAGCTGTGCATGCCATGCGTAGAGGACTGCTGATGACCATCAAAGCCACTTTCCAGAGGAAATACATGACCCTGTTCGCAGGAACGTCTATGTGGATGACTGTCTGAAAAGCTCAACATCTGTGAAAAAAACAATACAAATTGTTAAGGATCTTCGTGAGCTTTGCAGGAAGAGAGGCTTTCATTTTAAACAGTGGATCAGCAACAATCGTGAAGTCCTACAAGCAATTCCAGAAAAGGATCATACTAAAAGGGTAAGTGAGCTCAATTTGGACAGGGATCAGCTCCCAGTGGAAAGAGCATTGGGGCTCCAATGGCGTGTGGAAACTGACACCTTCAACTTCCGTATGGCCTGCAAAGAAAAAATACCAACTCGACGGGGAATATTATCAGTTGTTAACTCTGTGTATGATCCCTTGGGGTGCCTTGCATCAGTTACTCTTCCAGCCAAACACATTTTACAAGACCTATGCAGAATGAACTTTGGCTGGGACGATGGCGCAATTCTTAAGACAACAATGGCTCAAGTGGTGTGAGGGCCTGGAAGGGCTTTCACTGTTCCAAAATGAACAGGTGTTAAAAGCCGGATGTCTTTGGACCATCTGCCCAATTACACCACTTAGCGGATGCTAGTGAGATATGCCACGGTAACATACCTGAGGTTGCAGAATGAAGGCGATGTACATGTATCTTTTATGCTTGGAAATAAAATAAGTAGCCCCAATAAAACCATCCCTCGTTTGGAGCTCACTGCCGCTGTCTTAGCTGTTCGGTTAGACAGGGTGGTAAGAGGGGAATTACAGCTTCACTTAGAAGTATCCTGTTTCTGGACTGACAGCACCACAGTTGAAATAAATCCACAATGAGAACAAAAGATTCCGGACATTTGTGGGCAACCGATCAACTGTCATTAGGGAAGCATCAAACAAAGATCAATGGCGGTACATCCACACGTCACAAAACCCTGCAGATGGAGGTGTTACAGTTCACAAACTTTTGAACAACAAGACATGGTTGTCTGGTCCAGAATTATTGGGGAAAATTAAAGAAGCATGGACACACTGAGGTGGAGCTCACTATTGACAAGGGCGATGCAGAGATCAAGAAGGAAATCTCTGTAAATGTTATAAGTGTACAGAACCACAGTGCAACCTGTCAGCTGATTAGGTATTATTCTAATTGGAGGAGACTGAAGAAAGCAATATCATGGCTGTTGAAATTTAAGAAGGCTCTGCTGGAATTGAGTCGAAAAAGGAGCTTCAATTGCATCCTCCTCTGGATCTCCATTACATCGATCTACAAATGTCAAAAGCCAAAGGCTTGATGGGAACGGGACGAGATTTGTCAACTGATGACCTGGTGATGGCGGAAACTGCCATCATCCAGTTCTGCCAAAGAAAAGGTTTAGCGCTGAGATGTGCCGTTTTATCTGGAAAATCAGTGAAAAAAGCAGTCCCATCTACAAACTCAACCCTGTTTGTAGAAGATGGACTGCTAAAAGTCGGTGGAAGGCTGTCCAGGGCTGCTATGCCAGAACAGAGCAAACACCCGATTATTGTGTCAAGGGATCAGCACATCTCCACATGAATTCTCCGACATACATGAACAGATAAGACATGGGAAAAGAAATCACATCCTCTCCAGTTTAAGTGAGAAATATTGGATCACACATGCCAATGCAGCCGCAAGAAGAATCCTGTCAAGTTGTGCGTTTTGCAGGTGTCACAAAGGAAAGATGTGTGAGCAAATAATGGCTGATCTTCCCAAAGACAAAATTACTTCAGACTTACCTCCATTCACAAATTTAGGGGTGGACTACTTTGGGTCAATTGGGGTAAAGCAAAGCCATTCTTATGTGAAACGTTATGGAGTCCTCTTTACGTGTATGGCAAGCAGAGCTGTTCATTTAGAGGTAGCTCATTTGCTGGACACGACTCTTCTATCAATGCCATTTGGCGATTTATACGTCGGAGAGGCCCAATATCACATTTCCGCACAGATAATGGCACAAACTTCACAGGAGGAGAAAAATAACTAAAAATAGAAATTGCAAAATTGGATAATGGGAAAATTGAAAGGGCTTTACTGAATGACGACATTAAGTGGAGTTTCAATACCCCAACAACTTCCCATCATGGTGGTGCTCGGGAAAGCCTGATCAGGCTGGTTAGAAAGGTGCTAGTATCTGTTTTACAACAACAAACTTTAATTGATGAAGTCACCCTCTTATGTGAAGCCGAAACAATCTTAAACGATCAACCCATTAACAAAGTCTCTGCAGATCCTAATGATTTAGAACCTCTGATGCCAAACCATCTTCTGACATTAAAAAGGAAACCAAGTTTGCCTCCTGGTCTACTTGATCAAACAGTCCATTACGTAAGAAGATGGAAACAGGCGCAGTACATTTCAGACTTATTTTGGAAAAGATGGGCAAAGGAATATCTTGCTTCACTACAAGAAAGACAAAAATGGAACAGAGCAAAATGTAATCTTGCAACAGAGGATATCGTATTGATTGCGGATGCCACAGCCCCACGAAACTCCTGGATTATTGGAAGGGTAATCAAAACATTCCCGGACAAGTCCGGTATGGTCAGATCATTTCAAATCTAAAAGAAAACAAACGTTATCGAAAGACCATTGACAAAATTGTGTTTGTTTGTGG
>JACXGM010005777.1:16550-34381 GCA_016801145.1 Umbra pygmaea
CGTGCGTGTCAGTTACCTTTTTTGGAGCATTAACTCTGCGATATCCTCAAGATCGAGGCAAAAGGGGTTACAGTATGCAGTGGAAATATATATTCAAAATATAAAAATACGCAATGAAGGAGACACGACTACTATCGAGGCTAATGCTTACCGGTCTCAAGCTAAATCTGAGAAACACCATGACCTGTACCTCAAACGGAATCAGCACAGCCTTGTGGACCAGTCATGCTCTTGGGTAGGTTATCTGTTCATAAAATGCTACATGAAAGATAAAAACAAAATTAAAAAAAGTTGCTTGTTGGGGCGCTATGTTGAACTTTGTTGTAAACTGACGAAAAATAAAGTTGGGGAGCTCAAAGACCCAACACAACAGCAGCAAACCTAGCGTTAGCTAACATGTTAACTAATGTTGGTTAAAGCTAAAGGGCTCGTTAAATTTAGCTTAGAGAGTAGGTTAACATTCTGGCAATGATATCAATGGTAATTATAACTTTGGTCCCAGTTGTGTTATTGCCTCTAGTTAGTAGATCTAGACAACACGGTAAGTAGTTAGCTGTTAGCCTTACCTTTGAGCAGACGTATTTATGCTTCGTAATGTTAGACACATTTAACTGGGAGTGGAGCCGTCCACACTGTTTTATCCATTGTAGGCACCGCTCACGTTGTGTTATCGGCTTTGGGAAGGGAAAGAACACAACTCCTCCAGACAATTTCTCGAGGTATTTAATGTCCGATTTACAAATGCCATTGGCGCACCGCTTTACCGTCCTGCTTGTAGTCAATTTTTGTCGGACCTGCTCACATTGTAACGGTTGCTATGATGTGTGATTGGACAATGGCAGTTTTGGGGGAGGGGCCGGCGATAGGTCAATTAACCCATTTACTCCTAAAACGCCTGCTAAAAACACCTATAAAAGCTATGTTATTCTAGGATG
Source organism: Umbra pygmaea (assembly GCA_016801145.1). Classification (NCBI taxonomy): domain Eukaryota; kingdom Metazoa; phylum Chordata; class Actinopteri; order Esociformes; family Umbridae; genus Umbra; species Umbra pygmaea. The sequence continues at coordinate 17,486 of JACXGM010005777.1, forward strand.
AATATCCTTATCTCCTGAAGGTTTTCAGAAAAAATACAAAATTATCAACTTCTACCAAAACCTAAGCGTCTGTAGCACATAGAAACATGACATAAAATTAATTTTAAAGCTAATAATCACAGGTTTTATTATGCTATTTATTCATTATGCCAGTATTGTATTACTATGTATTATGCTAGTTATTCATTTTGCCAGTATTGTATTTATATATTAACATTATTGCATTTATTATCATCAACAATCACCATAACTATATTACTATTTATTATGCTGTTTATTCATTATGTTCGGTGTACTGATTATTTTCCGTCACCAAAATGTCCCATAGCTCATTGGTAAAAATATGGTTTGCGGGTGAACCGCTTTGCCTTGCGCGGCAGATAATCCTCTACCACCTCCCTCAAAACTCCTTATTATCTTCCAACTCAATGCCCTCGCTGTCAAAATCCTCCTCTGTCGTAGCCAGTCTCAAAAACAAATGCACGTGTATGTCTGATTGATTGATGTGATTTTCAGCGAACCACGGTACATTTGGGTGGTTTACGTCTTCTATAAAAAATAACATGAAACATCTCATGTGTATTTGAATCAATGATAGTGCAGTCTATGCGGCACGCATCATGAAAACCTCCTGCCGGCTGCTGCGCCGCGTTCTGAGTTGCGCAATGCAGTAACCGGCGGGAGGCGTAAAGTTTCGCCACCAGCATCAGTCACAAATGGGTTAAGAGAAATTAAGAAAAACTAAACTTAAAAAATAAAAAACAAGAAAAAAATAAGGGGGTATTCAATTTAGGTAACTTCATATAGCAGTGTTAACTATATTTCATTTAAGATTTAGATGGCTCCTTGTGTGTATAATTTTTGTCTTGTATAGTCATATACAATTAGGGGCCCGTAGTGTTGGAGCCATTTTATTGGCAATCAGCATTTGACGCTGGGGGTGTATGAAGTGTATTTAAATGTGACCTAATGGTTTTAGCTGTGTTGCGCACAGCAAGGTCATACTTTCTTGACCGTGGTAAAGTGTATGATATCATGGTTAAGTGTGTGTTAGTTATTGAATGGGCTTTACTGTTTGTTTTTACCAAAAAATAAACTGATTGTCATATCCAATTTTATGGTAAACCTCTGGAAAACAAGTTATTGGTTGGTGATTGCAAATGGGTCAATGACGTGACGCCTACATTTTCTGTCCAACTGCATTTCTTTCAGTTAAAATAAGGTTATAATGTACAGAAAAATACCATGTATATGAAGTACCTCTCCTATATATTTCCCCTCTTCAACATTTCAAAAACCATTAGTTATTTGTTATTTTTCTGTTATTTAAAGTGTCAAAATATCATGTGGTGCGACCGTCTGGCAATGACTGCTCTCTTGAAAACTTCTTTGAAATTACCCTAAATCGTAGCCTTGTACTAAATGACACAGCATTTGTATGTATATGTCCATCATAATATACAAACAAACTTTGTCCGATAATGTCCATTTTGTGTAATATCATGTGGTGCAACCATCAAGAAATGACCACTTTGGGACTTTGACGTTGAAATCCATTCAAAGACAGGAAGTTGAATCATATACTAGTTTTCCAAGGACCCATGGAGTGAGCAAACAGGTTTGTAACTCTTACATACTGAGAAAAAACAACCTTTTTAACAGCTGGTATGTAGTTGCCACATTTGGATATCATGTGGTATGACCTCAAAAAAACAATTAATATTATTTCTTAAAATATGTATTTTTATTATAAATTTCATATCTGCATTTTGTGTTTAGCTAGCTTGTTTTGTTTAGGTGGCCAATTGTGTGCCTATACATTTTGACTGAATTTGAAAATATCATGTGGTGCAACCATTGTAGAGTTTCTTTCCTTGATCGATACACGTCCTAGATTGGCAGTTTTTGGGCTTTTATCTTCAATTGATGATTTACATACATAAAGGTTTATTATTTTAGTATTATTTGGAGTAGATTTATGAAATGTAGTCATTTTTTAAATATTTAATGAAGAACAGTTTGTTTAATCTGTATATAATTCTTGCGAATTATGTTCACTTTGAAAATTATGTACACCCCTCACATTTTTGTAAATACTTGATTATAACTTTTCATGTGACACACTGAATATATGACACTTTGCCACAATGTAAAGTAGTAAGTATACAGCTTGTATAACAGTGTACATTTGCTGTCCCCTCAAAATAACTCAACACACAGCCATTAAGGTCAAAACTGCTGGCAATAAAAGTGAATACACCTGTAAGTGAAAATGTCCAAAATAGCCATTTTCCCTCCCTGGTGTCATGTGACTCATTAGTGTTACAAGGTCTCAGGTGTGAATGGGGAATAGGTGTGTTCAATTTTGTGTTAGGACTCCCTCAAACGGGTCACTGGAAGTTCAACATTGCACCACATGAAAAAAAATAGTTGCTCTAGATAAAGATGGCCTAGGCTATAAGAAGATTCCCAAGACCCTGAAACTGAGCTGCAGCATGGTGGCCAAGACCATACAGCGGTTTAACAGAACAGATTCCAAGAAGAGGACTTGTCATGGTTGACCAAACAAGTTGAGTGTACGTGCCCACCGTCATATCCAGAGGTTGACTTAAATAGACGTATGAGTGCTTCCAGCATTGTTGCAGAGGTTGAAGGGGTGGGGGTCAGCCTGTCAGTGCTCAGACAATACGCCGCACACTGCATCAAATTGGTCTGCATGACTGTCGTCCCAGAAGAAAGCATCTTCTAAAGATGAACAAAAAAGCCCACAAACAGTTTGCTGAAGACAAGCTAACTAAGTACATGGATTACTGGAACCATGTCCTGTGGTCTAATGAGACAAAGTTAAACCTATTTGGTTCAGATGGTGTCAAGCGTGTGTGGTGGTAAACAGGTGAGGGGTACAAAGAAGTTTGTCTTGCCTACAGTCAAGCACGGTGGTGGGAGTGTCATGGTCTGGGCCTGCATGAGTGATGCCGGCACTGGGGAGCTACAATTGATTGAGGGAACCATGAATGCAAACATGTACTGTGACATACTGAAGCAGAGCATGATCACCTCCCTTTGGAGACTGGGACGCAGGGCCACAGTATTCCAACATAACGACCCCAAACACACCTCCAAGATGACCACTGCCTTGCTAAAGAAGCTGAGGATAGAGGTAATACACTGGCCAAGCATATCTCCAGACCTAAACCCTTTTGAGCATCTGTGGGGCATCCTCAAATTGAAGGTGGAGGAGTGCAAAAACTCTAACATTCACCATCATGTTCATCATCTCTAACATAGTCGTCATGGAGCAGTAGAAAGCTCCAGTGGCAACCTGTGAAGCTCTGGTGAACTCCATGCCCAAGTTGGTTGAGGCAGTGCTGGAAAATAATGGTGGCCACACAAAATATTGACACTTTGGGACCAATTTGGACATTTTCACTTAGGGTTTCACTGTTATACAAGCTATACACTTACTACTTTTCATTGTAGAAAACTGTAATTTCTTCAGTGTTGTCACATGAAAAGTTATATTTAAATATTTACAAAAATGTGAGGGGTGTATGCACTTTTGTATAATACTGTATTTATTATTATTGATATTTATATATTTATTCATTTATTCAAGTTTCTACTATTTTACCAGATTCCTCTGTTAAGCAAAGGAAAAAAATGCTTGCTGTAGACAGCGTGTTAATTCTGACCCTGCAGCAAGATTGGAATACCTTGCTAGGAGAAGAGAGGTTTATATTACAACTATACATAAAGCAATTGGAAGTATATTATGAGCTTCCATATATAAGTCAGGTCCTTGAGGTTGTGGTAGAGGAAGTCCAGGTTAGGTCCATGGGGCAGTAGGTTGAGAAATACTTATTGTGTCCACAAATTCCAGATGTCATTAACTACCGAAATAAATATTTTCATGCCGTCATCTCAGAACCTGAGCCTGCAACTTCACATTAATCTAAGTTGAGCAGCCAAGATTGGGCAAAGTTCAGAAATGCCTGACGTAAAATCCAAATAACCATCAGTAGCATGATGAAATGTTAGGTGATGAAGTTAAATACAATTTCTGTTCAAAACAAGGCCACTAATGTGTGCTACAATTATAAATGTATGTAATGAGATGTTTATTTTTGAAAATGTTTATGAAATGTTCATAAAAATTCCGTATTTTTTTTTATAAAATCTGTTTTTTTTGTATGGAATTTGTTTGATGTCTTTTTATAATGTAATGAAGTCTTCATGTCATTTGCAGCAACCACTGATCATGTGGTGCGACCAATAATGGCAATAACTGTATTCAACTCAAAATAAAATACTATATTTTTGTGGCTGAAATATTAATCACTGAAAATATGCTTATGTGAATTGTATTTCTAAAACTTTTCTATCAGTTAAATGCAATTTACAGGAAAAGTATGTCCTGATCTACATCAAAGAAGGTGACTGACATTATAGAACAGAAATACGAGATAAATATTAACAAAAACTCAAAGTAATGCAAATACTTTGTTTCTTAACACTTTATATTACTGAAAAATTGTAAAACAAATGCTAAGCATTCTAAAGAAATTAATTAATTTAAAGTTAATTCACGGTCTCACCACATGACATTTTTTAAGGCCACGCCCACTTAATCCATATAAAATACATGAAAATCACTGAATAGAACATTTTAATATGAATGTATATTAAACAACACTCTTAATGAGTGAACAATTGCAATAGATATTCTTATTTTTTGTATTTTAAAAATGGCCTGTTGAAAATCCTTATACGTCATTGACCCAAATACGGATTACACATGTTCACACTAACGCCACGCGTTAATCATCGACAAGACAAAGGAACAAATGTGCGCCAACATATCATTTTACATTGTGTTGTTATTTATACAGACACTAGTTGGTGATTATTTTCACCAGTGAGACTGGGCTATTCAGACAAGAAAAAATCAATTCAATTTATAGGCCAGTTTGAATATTGAAATACACGTTGAACCACAAGTTCACTGCGGGTACCCCACTTTGGGAATAGCTGGTTTCATCTAATCAGCATGATAGGGGTTGGGTGTTTAACATTTCTAAATGGCTGTGTCTCAATATGCATAGTATGCATACTATATAGTATGCCAGGCCACCATTAGTATGTCCCAAATTATAGTAATGCAAATATAGTAAGTCAGAAGTCCCCGGATAGTCTACTACTTCCGGGGGATTTTCGAAGTATGCAACCCTGCATGCTTTTTGGGCTGATATAGCCCACAATCCTTTGCAACACAAAATAGCAGGGGTTTCTTGAAACTGGTCCTTCTTTGTCAGTGTTTAAATTTAAGTATCCAAAAGTTAAGTAATAATAAACGTGTCATTACATGTTTTTTTTAGTTATTGTACAATGCATTATTAAAGTTTAAATGAAATACGAACAGGTTGTGCCAAATGTTTAATGTTGAAACTTCGCAGGCTTCATTACTCGTGGAAGTTGTCTAACTTGAGATGCAACGTTACGACATGTTAATATGTCCCAATTCTAGCATACTCGCTTACTACACTGCTCAAAAAAATAAAGGGAACACTTAAACAACACAATGTAACTCCAAGTCAATCACACTTCTGTGAAACACACTGTCCACTCAGGAAGCAACACTGATTGACAATGAATTTCACATGCTGTTGTGCAAATGGAACAGACAACAGGTGGAAATTATAGGCAATTAGCAAGACACCCCCAATAAAGAAGTGGTTCTGCAGGTGGTGACCACAGACCACTTCTCAGTCCCTATGCTTCCTGGCTGATGTTTTGGTCACTTTAGAATGCTGGCAGTGCTTTCACTCTAGTGGTAGCATGAGACAGAGTCTAAAACTCACACAAGTGGCTCAGGTAGTGCAGCTCATCCAGGATGGCACATCAATGTGCGTTTTGGCAAGAAGGTTTTCTGTGTCTGTCAGCGTAGTGTCCATGGAGGCACTACCAGGAGACATGGAGGAGGCCGTTGGAGTGCAACAACCCAGCAGCAGGACCGCTACAGCCCAACACCGTGCAGGACATTTGGCATTTGCCAGAGAACACCAAGATTGGCAAATTCGCCAGTGGCGCCCTGTGCTCTTTACAGACGAAAGCAGGTTCACACTGAGCTTGTGACAGATGTGACAGAGTATGGAGACACCGTGGAGAACGTTCTGCTGCCTGCAACATCCTCCAGCATGACCGGTTGGGCGTTGGTCAGTAATGGTGTGGGGTGATATTTCTTTGGGGGGCCGCACAGCCCTCCATGTGCTCGCCAAAGGTAGCCTGACTGCCATTAGGTACCGAGATGACATCTTTAGACCCATTGTGAGACCATATGCTGGTGCGGTTGGCCCTGGGTTCCACCTAATACAAGACAATGCTAGACCTCATGTGGATGGAGTGTGTCAGCAGTTCCTGCAAGAGGAAGGCAATTATGCTACGGACTGGCCCGCCCGTTCCCCAGACCTGAATCCGATTGAGCACATTTGGGACATCATGTCTCGCTCCATCCACCAATGCCACGTTGCACCACAGACTGTCCAGGAGTTGGCGGATGCTTTAATCCAGGTCTGGGAGGACATCCCTCAGGAGACCATCCGCCACCTCATCAGGAGTATGCCCAGGCATTGTAGGGAGGTCACACGGGCACATGGAGGCCACACACACTACTGAGCCTCATTATGACTTGTTTTAAGGACATTACATCAAATTTGGATCAGCCTGTAGTGTGGTTTTCCAATTTGATTTGGAGTGTGACTTCATATCCAGCGATCCATGGGTTGATAAATTTGATTTCCATTGAAAATGTTTGTGGGATTTTGTTGTCAGCACATTCAACTGTTAAAACGTATTTGTTCATTCATTCAGATCTAGGATGTGTTATCTTAGTGTTCCCTTTATTTTTTTGAGCTGTGTATATACTTAATAGTACGTATTTTACCAAAACCTGTGTAGTACGGTCTTTTAGTAAGTAGTATGCATATTGAGATTGACTAGCTGAGTGCCCATCAATGCAGTTCTGGGCAAGGGGAGATTAAGTGTCAGCGTTCTACAAAAATTATGCATGTTTTGTGATGATGCACGCAATGCTGGTATTTTTACACAAAACTAAATTTATGCAAAACAAGAGGGTGCGCGCGTTAATCACGGTTTTGCACTTTATGAGCTAAAATACAGTCAAAATATTTCAACCAAATATTGATTTCGAAACTCTTTCCAGTCAACACATTAGTATTGCGTTGTTTAAAAATGAATATGAACTTATTTTCTTTGCATTATTTGAGATCTGACAAAACTTGAGTTTTCGTTATCGTCAAATAAACACTATATTTTTATTTAGAATTTGGGATAAATGTTGTCATTTGTAATGGAATAAAACAAACATTTTCATTTTACCCAAACACATAACTATTAATAGAAAACCACAGGTACTGATGATTTTGTGATGATCTATAATTGTTTTCCCGAGCTGTACTGTATCTGAAAGGCAATGGTTAGTGGATAAATATTCAGGCCTAGAAATGCTGCAGCCCCCAGTTACAGGGACAAATATGTCAATTTGCAAGCAATCCTCTGTGGAACCTTTTCATTAGTATTTTCAACTCAGGACAAGTGGATGATTTACCTCCCTTAATGTTACTACATTATCATGAAAAATAAATACAAATAAAACTTTTCCATATTCTCTCTTTTTAGACATTAGTAAATGTTGGTTTGAACAACTCTAGTTTATCTCCTCTGACCAATGGCTTACCTTCTTGCCTCTTCTTTTTGCTGATCTCTCCAACTGCTTTCCATGAACTTTAATGCATAGTCACTCTCCTCTTTGTATCTGGAGCACACAAACAAATAGTACCTGTTACTTAGAATGAACTGGAACAAAACCCATAACACCAAGAGCTTACCAGCAACTTCAAAAATGCTTCAACATCAATGACAAGCAGTTAACGTTAGCCTATCTACAGTGACTGGGTCACTATGTGGGTATGTCCTTACTTGGTTCGATCATAACCAAAGATTTCCCTGATATGTTTGGAGATTTCATCTTGGGGCTCCCCTTCGTCATCAATGAAGTCCTCCATCTCTGAGTCATACTCCTCTTCTTCCTCATACTTCCTCTTGTAGGCTGATGTGATGGGTGGAAGCGTGGTACCTGATGAGAACAGGGAAGTATTCATTTCACCTCACCTGTAGCAGATGTGTTCCCACCACAATTATCTGCTAAGCCTGGGAACTGATAAGAACCTCAACAAATTAAGGCTGAAACAAAACTTTTAATTATTGATAATTCTGATGACCATTACATAGACTAATCCAATCATTAAAAACAATGGATCAATTCCATCACAAAAAAACGTTTTTTCCCTATCTTGTATATACTTGTCTTTTTTTATTTAAAAGGAATTGAGAAAAGCCCTTTTGGAATAGATAGAAGATACTTTAGTCATCCCCGCAAGGAAATTTGAGTGTCCAGCAGCTCACAAGTAAACACAATCCCATACACAACACTTTTCCTATAATAAATAAATACAATGCAAATGCATACACAATAGAGTTAGAAACAAGATAAAGAGCAGCATGATTACAACTACTTTGAAGTAGACAGACAACCTTCCTATTTTGCAATACATTGAGGTTGAGAATATCTCTAATCGAATCTAGTGTTTTGAGCCCCCTAAAATCAAGATTTTTGTCAGTTTGGTTTTACGTATCTTTCCCTGGAATACTACAATTCTTGCCACTGCGTAGATAGAAAATGTTAAGACTTTTTGCTAATACAACAACTACTAGAGTTCAGGTTGCTTGTTAGAATTAACCTAGCATTAACAAACTTGATAAATTATAGGGTGAATACTAATGAAGTAGGGCAGACATATACTGCAGGCCCCCAGGACTAGATGCCAACATGTCCAGCTGCAGAAAATGCTCTTTGGAACCTTTTACACAGTATTAAAACAACACTCTAGACGACTGAACGGCTAAAAAATTGTGTGCCGCTCATGTTTTTCAAGGCACAAAAAAACCTTCTAGCAAGTTTGGTAATTCCCAACTTGGCCACCGTAAGTGTCCGGAAATTCCTACAGTGACATTACCGCAACATTTTTGAAACTAGAGTTAAATTCAGGCCATCCTTATAAATATTTTGGTTTGCAGTAAAAGCAAAAAGAAAAAAAGGGGGTCTATAGGTAGGTCTATTTTTTGTTCAAGATTCAAAGTAAAAAAAATTTAGCTCATGGTGATGATCATACTTCGGTATGAATTAAAACAAATTTGCATTTTGTGACATCACTGACTGGGTCTTCAACCCGTGCCTTCAGGTGCACCCTTGCAAACCTCATTCTGATGCAGGTTAAACCACAAACAATTTCAAATCTGTGTCAAAAAACATGTTTCTTGGATTAATTCCAGCTGAATTCATTTGAGAAAAAAAGTCAGAATTAAGAAAAAAAGAAGCCACTAGATTTCATTGAAAGTGGATTTTCAGAGGGAAACAAATAAATTAAAATTACTTTTAAATTCACAAAATAACAGTTAATTGCATTAACATGCAATGTAATACCTATGAGACCTGTTAATGTGTTACATTTGGGATGTTTACCTTTATAAAAGAAATGTTGTGGAATGTGTAGGAACCCTGTTAACATGACATCCCTTTGACCAAACTATGTCATCTTAATTATTATTACATCTCAGAAGTTCTTCCAAATTACGTTCAGGAAAATATTTTGAAAACATTAATTACGTTAAATGACAACATACAGTATTTAGGGTGTTTTTACATTTCAGCTGCATGTTTTGCCATTAGGCTATATTCGTCCTTCTATTACGTTGCCCCTGCACATTTCGTTTAGCGGATTCATGCGAGAACATTCCACAAAGTCCATAGCATTCCAAATCATAACATTCACGGTTAAGGTTAGGGTTAAGGTTAAAGTTACTAATGATTAAAGTTAGGCATGAAGTTACTGAGGTTAAAGTTAGGATCAAGGTTAGGGTTAACATTACAATTAAACAGACAATCGCCTGTAACATTACAAAAACAGACAATTGCCTGTCTGCATCACACTGCAATAGAGAACAAAACACAAAGTGTCCGTCTCGATTTGAACTGTAGGTTGGAGTTCGGGGACGGTGGATGGGCGTATAAATCAGTGACTTTGCTCGCTACGTCATGATCTTCATATTTAACGTTATTTGAATGTTACATTTAGTTCTCTATGAACATAATTGACCTTCTCATACGTTCATATTTCAAAATTTTCGGTTTTACTTAATAGTTCCCTCAGAACGTATTTCATGCCATTTTGACAGGGCTCTACGCTAACTTTTTTCCCAAGGAGTACATGTACTCCTAAATAAAAAACTGTCGGAGCACACAAAGAAATTTAAGAGCGCATTGAAAAATGTTCAAGTAACACAGAATTTATACTTTTTCCCCCCAGTGTTTTTCCAACATTTCTCACACTGACTGCACTGCAATGTCCAGTGTTGTGCAAGCTACTTGTAAAATGTAGTGAGCTAAGCTACTAGTTATTCTACACTAAATGAAGCTTAACTACACTGAAGCTCCCCACAGGAAAATGTAGCAAGTGAAGCTACAAAAAATGGCAAAAGAAGTTTACTATATCTAAGCTATATTTTTAAGATAGCATTGACTTTAAATGAAGTCTGTTCAATCTTTTAAAAAGATTATTTAATTAATTTAATGAATCCTTTTACTCTACTGCTTAATTCTATTTCATGATGGCACCATATTGTTTTCTATAATAGAACTGAATTAAATGTTTCAAATAAATGAACCATTTTCAGACAAAAAGCAAATGAGTTAGTCTTCATAATGTAAAACTTTATCGACCTAAGTTATGTCCATCATTACATTTGACTACAGTAAAATGTGACACAGATCCTATGAGCTATAATATTACTTGTATTATTTGGCTATCTTAACATATGACCACATTATGATATGAATATGAACAGATTACATCAGTTGTAATATGCACATACTCCTCTATTATTCTGTTGGGCTACATTGTCTATTATTGTATTATGTGGTTAACGCATTTCATAACATTTGGTTAGTAGGTTTTATGTGTCATTGAGGGGGAAAGTACAGGGGAAAGTAGCACAATCTGGTAAGTGAAGTATTTTGTAAAACTAATTTTAAACATAATTTAAGTGCTTTAATTAGTATGTACAACCAGTGGTGTAAAAAGTACTTGAATTCCATATTTAAGTAAAAGTACAGATATCAATCTTAAAAGTGACTTTAGTAAAAGTAAGTCACCCATAAGAAAATTACTTAAGTATTAAAGTAGCTCATCCTAAATGTACTTAAGTATCAAAAGTATTTTTCCGGTGTTAAAATGTACTCAAAAGTATCAAAAGTAAAAGTACAAAAGTACAAAGAGAGAAGACAGAAATTGTTTTCTTTCTCTCTCCCAACTTTATTTATGTTGTCCCTACATCACATTGAACTTAAACCATCACTTTAAACTTTAACCATCACTAAAATCCTTTTTCCTCTTGCTCCCTCCCTGTACCTTATTGCCCACTTCTTCCCTCAACTCCTTTCTCCTCTCGCTAATGTCCTCTTGCTCACTCTCCCTCCTCTTGCTTCCTTCATCTTTCCCTCTGCTTTCTTCTCTTCCTCTCTTTAATGAAAATTGAAAACCTTGCGGTTCATCTTCACTAGAAGTTGTTTGTCAAAATTGCGAGAATCCAGCCGTGCTCTTTGTGGGCTGAAGTCCTGCTATGCTAAATACTCACAGGCTGCAGAGGCAGGTAGAGGTGTATTTAGCTTCACTGACAACTTGAAGACCGCAGGGAAGGGCTTCCGCAGAGGTGTAAAAGGTATTGGAGAATGACACTTGAGTAAAAGTACAGATACTGTGCTAAAAATCTACTCCAGTAAGAGTGAAGTCACCTACTGGATTTTTTACTTGAGTAAAAGTATCTGAATTCAAATGTAATTAAGTTCCAAAAGACAGAGCGTGCACATCTGATTCAACTACTAATCAACACGTCAGTCATTAGTGAATCTGATCTGATAGTTCAGGGCTACAGCTAAACTTTGTAAACACATCTGGGAGGGATCGCTGGGGAGAGGTTTAAGATCCACTGGTATAGGGCATGGCCATTCACAGAACTTTTAAACTGCATGTGCTGAAATGAGCAAAACAATGGCACCCCAAACACACACAAAACAAATTGCAACTGTGACACAGACTATTTGAGAACTGTTATTATTTTGATTATTTAGTTGACCTACAACATTATATTATGATACTGTATATAAAACTATTTAAGTGGTACTTTGCAGTCTATAAGTGTATTATTTAATGTTTCATATGATTTTGATTTATTAACATAATTTATGTGTGCATTGAAAGGAGAGAAAGGTGTCACAACCTAATGTAAAGAATTTCACAAAACCATTTTGAACCAAATTAAAATGCTTATCAGCAATAAGCAAATCAATAAAACAGGGAATTTAAATTATGCCATACAGTTCTATAGTAGTATACTATATCTGATGTCATATTATTCCCATTTTCCATGAATACGTTGCCTGATAAAACTTGTAGACAACAATAGGCATAATACAAAACATACAGAAATACAGTTATCAAAAAGGCTAGCTAGAAAGGATGGTTATCTAACATACTAATCATGGAACACAAATCTAATATTACATTTAATGCTAATACATTATGATGTGAAGGCAAACAATGTATCGTCAATAAACAACATTATTAGGTCTGTGGTATTTAGCTGACTGGTAAGCTGGATAACGACTTAACGGATTAGTAAATAATTTGTTTGCGCATTTCCTCCAATACGAGTAATTTTCTTAATTTTGTAGCGAGTAACGACTGTGTTTTGGAAAATGTAAAGAAATAAAAGTATCAATTATTGTAATAAAATGTAGTAAAGTAAAAGTACAAAGTTGGCAGACAGATGCACTCAAGTAAATTACAGATACACAAAAACAATACTTAAGTACAGTAACGAAGTATTAATACTTAGTTACTTTACACCACTGTGTACAACACAATTCAATTCAAAATAGAATATTTTTTGGACTTCGGGTGTCACCGTGATGGCCGCATTGTGATCGAGCTCCCGAGGAAACCTCAAAAAATTAAAAAAAAATTAACCCCATTAAGACGGCGCAGATTTGTCCCTACAAGTAAATAAAAACAGGGATAAGGGAAATACACCAAAACCGACACGTTGGAGAGGCAACAAGTGGGAGTCTAAAGTCTGGAAAACAACGCTAGCTTCCCGGCTAAAGCTAATAACACAACACGAGGCTACGCACTGAACTAGTGCAACAGCAGTTTGTGACGCGAGCCAAGCAACGGTTGTGACATGGTCGAAATGGACGTGGTACTAGAGGAAATAAGAGGTTTTTGCCGGGAAAATAATATGCATCTCGGGGATATTAAAGAAGACATCTCTAAGATGAGTGTGTGAATGGATGAGGCAGAAGGGAGAATTGAGAAAGTGGAGGAGAGGATTCAGAACACAGAGGACGCCATGACTGAAATAATAAAATTACAGATAAAGTTGGAGGATAAATTAATAGACTTAGAAAGTCAAACAAGAAGAGAAAACCTATGCATTTACGGGGTACCCGAGACAGCGGAACGAGACTCTCCGACAATGAATGATTTTGTTGAAAAGCTGCTGCGTGACGGTTTGGAGCTGTCTCAAGATGAGCTGGATTTTCACATTGAACGGGCGCATCTCTCCCTAGGCCAGCCACCCCGACGACGCTCCCCCACACTCTATTATTGTGAAATTCCTCAGTTTTAAGACCAAAAAACTTATACTCTAGAAGGCATGGCAGAAAAGAGGATTTATCTGGAACAGCAAGAGAGTTTAGACCATGACTATCTGCCCCTTGTTCTTAAGAAACAAAGAGAATATGCAGACATGCGCAGGATCTTGAAAGAGCAACAGATTCCCTTCCAGACTCTCTTTCCGGCCAGGCTGAGGGTGAAATATGGTGAAGAAACAAAAGTTTACAACACGGTTGTCGAAGCCACAGACGACAAGTCCAGGCGAGGCTATGCTGTGAAGGTCATCAAATCACCAGAGACAGCCCTGGAGCAACTGACGCAGCTGTCTTGGAGTAGAGTAGTCAGAGGGACTGGGAGCAACGCGGCGAACAAAAGGCGAGACCCAGGCTACAATGGAAAACTCAGAGCCTTCAAGAGAACATCACCTACACATATGGGAAATTAAGGTTTACCCACTCTGTTATTGATACATAAAAATGTAGTACTCGGGTTTTGGTGTAATAAGCAATTAAGCAAGGTTTCCAGGGGGCACCCCACGGCGACGTCGTAGCCACCAAGGGCCTCCTTCACCGACTGATGAAGAAGCTCCAAAAGCCTTTGGAGTCGAAGCAGGGTCCTTTCCGAGAGACCCCTACCTTGGAAGTTAGGACAATCTCAGTTCATCTTTGGTTTCCTTTATCTTTTCTATATGTTCCATGTTTAGTGTTTACTTTGGTGTGCGGGGAGCCCTTTAAATTAAGTATACTAAGTAAATTCACTATAACTTCGATGAGTAGCGGACCAGTGAAACTGGTAACAGTCAACATTAATGGCTTACATAATCCAGTGAAAAGCCCTATCAAAACTTAAGAGATAAATCCCAAATTGTATTAATGCAGGAAACACATCTGGCTGACAACGAGCATGCAAAACTGAACAAGTTGAGTTTTAAAAATGTCTTCTATTCTTCCCACAGTTCAGGGAGGCGAAGGGGAGTGGCGATTTTGGTGTCCGGAGCTCTGAATTATGAACATATATCGGAACATAAGGACAAGGAAGGTAGATGGGTCAGTGACAAATAAGGGTTGGTATAATGTCCAAATCAAAAATATGCTTTGAACTTGTTAAAACAACATGTTAAATGTTTGTTTAAATGTATACTTTACATTTCTGTTGGTGTCATAATATTTTATTTGACATTTCTACCATTTTTAACCAACTAAAGAATCACAGTTCCATTAAATTGTCAAATGGTGTAACCACAAAAGCACAACAATTATTAAATAATTCACACTCCTAGAAGTTATGCAAGTGTACTGAGGAAAATAAGTTATTTATTATAAAAATATCATGTTGAAGTATATTTAAAATATTTAAATTCTTAACTTAGACAACATGGGTTTTTGTTGTACTGAGCAAGTCAGTATGCCATAGACATGAATGTTCTCTCTATTCTTGGGTCAGTTGGTTTAAAATAATTTTAAATTTCATTTTTACAGTGTAGTAGAGTGCTAAAATCATATTCATAGTAAATTTTTTACGCAATATCAGATTTTTCTGAGAAACATTGGTTACACCAATTGACATTTATTGGTTACACCAACTGACCATACAATCTTTACCAAGAATGACAAGCAATTGACACATGAAATTGATTGAAAAATCATGGAGTAAAATTATTTAGGTATATATAGCTTTGCCCTGTGTTGATGGGAATATAGAAATTAATTATTTATTGTTTAAAATGCTATCATGAGTCAGAAGTTTAAAATCACAATGTGGCAAATGTTGCCGCATCTACATGCACATGTTGAATTACTCATGTAAATTCAACATTTAGGATATATTACACTAACAAAATAAGTAAATAAATATTATTTGGATTGCATGTAGAAATAAATATTATAAACTGATACATTTTCTTTGTGGAACAATTGAACATTTGAACAGCACACAGCAGCTCATTCGAGGGAAGAAGACACAGTCAGGTTGGCAAATGCAGTTGGAACAAAACCACTGAACACTGTGTGAGGTGCAATCGTTTTGTTTGCAGTTCTTGCTTTTACAGTCTGCCAAAGTTCTGTGCTGACTGTGGGCCAGAAGCATGCAGAGATTGATTAGAAATAATAGTGTAATGATAGTGTTGGAGGTCTAATGATTGGAACAAGTTTCAAGAAGCATATGGAAATTAATGCGTGAAAGCATAGTAATGGCGCATTGGCCCATAGACTTTCACATATTCTCATAGATATATTCACCTACACTTCGTTATGTAATTATTTGGACTGTCTTACTTGTAATTAAATGTACACATTTTTTCTGTCCCTGAGGTTTGAACAACTTTAGAAATGTGAGAATGTCATAATAAAGTTATATTTTACTTTAAAATATCTTTTTTCTTTGGGCCCCTTTCTTGAAATGCCTGATTTTATTAAGTTTTGAGATAATATTGAGAGAATAACGGCAAAAATGTCTAAATGGTGTAACCATAAAAATGTAGCACCAAGAATATAAGTTGTTGAAAAAATGTGTAATGATGTTATAAACAGCCTCTGAAATACATTGACATAATCTTAAACATGTATTTTTTAATACCAAATAATAATAGAGAAACATGGCAGTTCTGAATATTTCTATTAACATGGGGAATCATGTCTGCCAAGTCAAACGTCTGGTATGTCTACTGGTGTAACCACCCTTTTTGGAGCCATTTTGAAAAATATTAAATGTAAAATTAAAAACAAATTTAATTTATAGATGTTTAAGATCTTTTTAGATTACATTTCAAGCTGCACAGTATATTATCATTTTAATCATTATAACAACAACAATTATTTTAATCACTTTATTATTATTATTATTATATTATAATAATTAATATTATTAATAATATCTATTATAATAATAATAATAATAATAATAACAATAATAATAATAAATATAGCTGCGAGCAGCAATTGCGGGCCCAAGCCGGGTGGCACCGCAACCCCGGTGCCTTTAAGCCGGTGGCACCGCAACCCCAGTGCCTTTAAGCCGGTGGCACCGCAACAAAGTGCCTTTAAGCCGGTGGCACCGCAACAAAGTGCCTTTAAGCCGGTGGCACCGCAAC
>JACXGM010005778.1:0-14037 GCA_016801145.1 Umbra pygmaea
ACACTAGAGACGTTATTTCTCTGAGCGATTTTGCGGCATTTACTTTTTCGGACCAAGGTCGATTTTTCTGAGGTTTCGCGTCGACATGTACACATCTGACCAATCAAAACGCAGATTGTTGATCACGTCACATAGTCAAAACATTCAACAGAATGGGATGGACCAAATGCACATTACGCACAGATCGAACTGTTTACTCACAAACGGGACTTTCCTCAAATTAAATAGAAAAAAAGATAATCTTACCTCAGACATACGGCTAGCCGCTGCTCTGGGTCAATTGGCTTTCTGAAATTAGTTGTCTGCTTCTTCAAGCTTGGTGCCAGCTGTTGCAGCAGTGTTTCAAATTTTCCGATGGTCATCCTGAAGTACGCTTTGAAGCGGCTGTGGTACAGTTTTAGCTCCTGAACCAGGCAGTGGTACTCCCCAAGTTCTCCTCTCCGTTTTAATATTCGGTGTACCCAGAGGCGTGATGCCCATTAAAACTAAGGGGGCACGTGCCCCCTCAGATTTTTGAGCCAAGTGGACTTTCCGTTTAATATCTGTATTCGTGGGCACATGTTTCTGTGTGTTGTGCACACTAGAGATGTGCTGATGGGCTATTATTTCATCCGCAACCGCATCACAAAACTCATAATCTGTCCGCCATCCATCCGCACCAAAGTTTTTGACCTATTTTCAAAACCGCACCCATCGGTAATCCGCTGATTGGGCGATGCAAGGCGCTGCTGATGCAAGCAGCGAGGATAGAAAGCTCTTGACTCAGAATATCTGCAGTGAACTCCTTCTCCGATCGGCGCACAGGGACAAAAATAAATAAATAGCCTAAATAAAACGGCAAACCTGACCTTACCTTACTAGGCTACTGTACAATAATATCATTGTAATAAAAACGCAATTTCGCACATAATTTCAACATGCTGCTATTTAGCAGACTACTAATAAATGCCGATTGCACTTTATTTTTTTGCAAAAAGAAAAAATCTTGAAAAAAATATGTCATTCACATAGGCTAATTAACTCTATGCACACGCACTGTTATGTCAGGGTGACGACTAGGCAGGACGAGCCTGTTCTGAAGACTCTCGTTAATTTTGAATGCATGACAGTGCAATTCATTTTATACTAGCAGGCCTAACAATCATACAATAAACAAAGTATGGAGCCTCAATATTGAAGAAACGCTGGCTCTATTCATTCCGAAAGTCCACCGCACAACAGTGCAACATGCATGTTCACATTTTTTATTGTCCATAACAACCCCAAGACTTGCGTGCTTTCCTTGCACATTAGATATCTAATCAATGAGCAAAGTGTTTTCTTACCTGCTTTTTGGCTGTGGGTGTTATTGAGCTTGTAGAAGTTTAGCCCTTGCGTTCTTAGAATAGAATGAGACACGAAATGGGAGATTAATCATTGGTGAACTTGCACTGTAGGCCTTCTACTTTCTTATTGCACACAAAATGCTGGTAGGCTACCATAGGCTACTTGATTTAAACTTTTTGTTACCTTTAGTGAACTTGACTATTTCAAAGTGTGCTCGATTTTTTTCGGATGTAGGTAACAATATTTAACAATTTATATATTTTCATATTTAATTAAAATATTATTTTTTGTCAAGTCATCCGCCCGATCTGCGGTTGATATAACCGCGCATCTCTACTGCACACTGTGCCCCCTTAATAGGTGCATGACGCCCCTGGGTGTACCTAGGCATTTCGTTTTCTTTTTTTTGCTATTAATTAAAATCAGCACCAGCTCATCATCACTTGATGTTGAGTTCATTGTTGTTTTTTTCCTGTGCCGCGAATTATTTTAGAACATTAATAATTTATTCGCAATATCGCGTCGCGCTTGATGTGCATGATATGGCGCGTCATATATTTTCCGAAATATTAATCCGAATTATTCGCAATTTCGTGCCGTTTATTCGCGTCGCGTCCAATGTGCAAAAACTTTAAGGCACATAAGGAACACTAGGGGGAACCAAACTAACACACATGAGGGAGCACACTAATTAAGGACACACAGGGGAAGCAACTCAAAATGAATGGGTTCACATCCTAGCCCACACTGGGCTGAATGTGACAACATCTGTGAGTAGGACTGTTAGCGAGAGCCTCACCTGACCATTTCATTTCTCTGTCGACAGATGACTACTAAGATTTTACAACATAATATTTATGCTATTAAAACAAAACATTTTTATCTCATGCAAGGGAGTCCTGAAATATTTTAGTAGCATTGAAGCTGCTCTCGCAGGTCCTGTTCGTACATCACCTTATCGAGACACTTTATTTTAGTTTTTCTCCTAATTTGCCACCCATCTGTATATATCCCTTGATCAATGTGCATGTGTCAGCATCTACATTACTACATGTCTTCCATAGGTTCACATTGAATCCAAGAAGAACCAAGACCCAGAAGCGTCCATCATGAAGTGGGCTGTTATCCTGTGTGCACTAGTGACCCTCACTGAAGGTTATTTCAAGTAAGTATTACACCTGTTCTTTTCCATCTTTGTGTAAACACCTTGAGAAGCTACTTTAAAAGTGCTATATAAAAGTTATTATTATTATTATTCTTTGGTTTTATTATATATTCATTATTATGTTATATATACAGTATATATATTTTTATTTGTCAACCAGAAACATGTCTATCAATCTATGTGTTTTACTAGTAAAGGTAAATGTACAGAGGACAACTTTTGCAGCTTGGTGTAATGTTGCTTAAATTACACATTATATTTGGTCATATTTATATTGGAATGACTTTGATTGGCCTAAAATGCACACATATGCAGAGCTGGGTGTTACTATAATTTCACCGGATGCATGGGAGGATTCAGATTGGACATATTATTTTCAGTATGGCATCACATAAGGCAGAGCACAGATACAGAGAGAGCTATGTGTGCTGCGGGACAAGTTTAATGAATAGATAACACTTTAATACTATGAAACAGAAACATAACTGCACAGGGCATGGATTTGCTGCAGTCTCTAGTGGCTATTATCAGTCTTTAAGCAAAACACACAACAACCATTAGTTTGATTGGTAAGTTCCTCTCATGCAGCCCTTTTGATAGGCCAGAACTTAAAGTAGGAGCATAGATGCTTGGATAGACCTCTAAGTGCCGCTAGAATATTCCTGCATCTTCTTGCACTGGCGCTGTGCACTGTCCAATCTCTCCAAGGTGTTGAAATTCCCATAGTTTACCATTACTAAGGGAAAAACTTGAGAATACATGAACGATGTGTGACAAAAGGTTGTTGAGCTGCATAAGTATGGAAATGGTTACAAGAAAATTAAGCTTTTATTTTAATTACCAACCTTGCCAGAAGAGTGGAAAGAGTGGTTTGAGCAATCCGGTCAAATGTTGGGCTAAAGTATGAAACACAATGTACATTGGTATTAACTGCTGTAGCATTTCTAGCAAAGAATGCCAACCCCTACTTTTGGTCGTACGCCAATTTTGACACTGTAGTTACTTTACCAAGCTAGTGTAAACAATACTTAGTTCTAGCTAACATTAACCGTAAATGACCTGCTCTTTTTAAAGCACATCAGACTTTCTGCCCGTACATCCATCAGGGGTAGCATGGCCACTTACAAACCTTATCATTCACTTCACAGAGCATGGTGAAGATCATATCCTCAATTATGTTATCCTTCTTTAAAATAATGTTGCCCTGTCCCACCATCTAAACTCAAGTCAGGCTGTCTTTGCAGAAAATAGACTATATTTTGTGATACGCTAAATGTAAGACCAGTAACACGAACAATCAGCTGGCTTTATAAGCAAGATTTGTTTCGGGACAAATTTTTATTCTTGGCTATAACCTACGAGTGCAGCACAGCCATGATAAAAAAAGTTGTTTACCATGCCCTCTATTGTACAATAGCTTTAGGTCTGAACGTTTAGGTCTGACTGAAAGGTTTTTTTAACTGACTTTTGCACAGTTAGAATTGCTTTCAATGTAACATGCAAAGCGAGAACTGACACTTTGTTTCAACCAAGAGCTCTTTGTTTCAACTGCAAAATTGTCATTAATTATAATCGCACAGGATAGTATGAAAGAAAATGCTCAAACCACAGCAGACAATCAATGTGGGCTTTAACTTATTGGATAAGTACGTGTGTACAAAACATTATAACACTGTTTCCTTATTAGAGTCAAGATACATGTAGCTGACACCGGCAATTACGGTACAAAGACTAGAGGACTGTGCAAAATAGGTGACAGAACAAACTACAAACTGAGCCGTATCTTGCCCTAACAGTATACGGCACCTCTTAGATTTGGCTTGAATTAAGAACTGTCAAATAAAGGACCACCCTGAAAAATAACAGCATCATAGGGATCTGTATTGCACTGGTTTACTTCTAAATCTAAGAGGGTCGGGCCTGGTGGAAGGCAGACCAATGCTGCTGGAAGTGGTGTTGGAAAGCCAGTAGGACGCACTCTTCGTTCTGCTCTAAAGATATTTATATGGGTCATCTGCCCTGCATAGGGTGCCATCTTTAGGATGGATGTTAAACGGGTGTCCTGACTCTCTGTGGTCACTAAAGATCCCATGGCACTATTCGTAAGAGTAGGGGTGTTAACCCTGGTGTCCTGGACTAATTTCCAATCTGGCCCTTATACCATCATGGCAACCTAATTATCCCTACCTCTCAATTGGCTCATTCATTCCCCTCTCCCCCCCAATTTTCCCCAGGTCAATGAGGAAATGTTCTCAGTCAACTTCCAGAGGATTAACATGGACATATTTGATAGCTCTGTCTTCCTTCATTTTGAAATTACCATCTTTGTTAGTCAATCTCAGCTACCATGCCTATGACGTCAGATGCTGACGACATTCCAACATGGTGGCTGCCTGCATACTGTAAATCAAGTACAAAATAAGCATTCGACTAATCTTCTTCCCAGACAATTCCACCCAACTCGTGGAAGGTCTGGTGAACCATCTCTTTAAATGTGGCCTGGGGCTATCACCTGAAATCAGCCCAGCCAATCAATCGGTAAACTTGAACTATCAACAATAACATTCACCTACAGATGCTGCAACATTCTAAACAATGGATGGCTGTACATAGCATTATAAGCATTGTGGCCATTTGAATTTTTGTGTTTATCTTCACATTTCTGTTAGAGTAGCAATGAGCAACTAAACTTAAGTGAATAGTGCTAATTACAGCTGTGGCTAGTATGTTGACTAGTGTAAATGACAACAACAGAGGGGAGGATGTATTGCGCAATGGAAAAAAGTGTTTATTAGGATCCAGCATCACCTTTTGCGGATCGGGTGCCTGTAAGTTCAATCACGAAATTATAGTTGGTGAATTATCCCACGCATGAGTTCACTAAACGCTCACGTGTTTGATGAACAGTGTGAAAAAATTGTCAAGCTCAGTGACGTGGTTGGATATGACCATGGCCGTAACTACTATTGAGGACACTGAGGTCATGACCTCTGTATTTCTTTCTAAAAGTGTCGAATTTAGCCGACGAAACAATTATCCTTGCATCAACGGACCGTCACGTGACATGTACTTGCAGATACTGCTGTCATGTCAAAATGAAAGTAGTCGGCTGTAGCGGAGTGTTACCTTAACCAATTAAAGAATGCAATTCAGTGTCTCGCACAGCTCACATAAACATCAATACCCACGAATCCATTAATCAAAATAAACTTGACGCCATGTTCATTTCTGCCTGTGGTTTTCAGTCAAATGACGGAAAATGAAAAGGCTGCAACAAACTAAATTATAGTTTGGAAAGCCAGCAGAAGATGAGCAGACTAAGAGAAGGAGTGAGAAATGTAATGGTTATTAGTGGGAGGCGGATTGATCCCAAAATATCTATACTACCGATATTAGGTCTCTTGTTTGAAGTTCAATATTAGCGTCAATAGGATCGATAGGCTACCACCTTCCGTTTCTTTCTTCTACACATTTAATCAAAACATAGAACCGTCACACTGTGCAAACAACGGTCCGTTGTCATGAAAAAATCTTAAGTGCTTCTCCAACTCCGCTGCTGTTGCTTGTGACTGTGCAGTACAGTGCACCAACGAATGCGTCGCGCACACCGATTACCCGCCGGTACAAACTGCGAATCCTGAAGATACACACTGTCAACACGATTTTACAAAGTCTCACAGGTGGCAGGTAGAAATTCCACCAATCACCTCACAATACACTGCAAAAATGCACATCCAAAAATAAGACAATATGTACCTAAATTAAGAAAGTAAGCTAAATTTTTTTCCAGTACTCCGAGATAATCAGACTTCCTAAAATGTCTGAAAATAAGACAAAAATATGGTATAAAGTAACATAATAAGTAAATCATTCTTAAAGTAAGATACAAATATTTAAAATTATAAATACCTCATAAATCATGGTACACTACCGTACGTAGAGTAGTACATACACTGCTTTTAATAGTAAAATGTATCTGTATAAATATCAGCGATACTGGCCCTGTATTACTTTGTATCTGATCATCAAACTCAAATTTTGCAGTATCGCCCACCCCTAATATGCAGCAAATAGCCTACAATATGAGATGCAATAGGGCTACGAATGAGATTCAAACCTATATCCTACTCAAATGATGAAATTCAGTGGAGTTGCAGCAGCTAGCTAATCTGCACTGACAAATAAGCTAAATATTATATGGATAATTAAGGTGTTGTGAAGTGATGAATATTTTCCTTTTATTAAGCATGGCCCAAACATAACCTATTGTTGAATTATTTTATGGTCAGTTATTTAGACTTGTTATATTGTTATTGTTATTATTATGTTAAACGGCAGTACAGGTGTTGTATCATCTAACAGTTCAGTCAACTGAACTAATAATGGATATATTGTTCTATCAATTACAGTTAGTGGTTAGAACCAAAGTGTATTTAAGAGGATGCATACACTACAAATGATCTACACCGGTTCAGAGGTTGCACAAGAAGCCACAATTATATATACGTTATAGTTCAATAGTTCACACGATGATACAGGAAAACACACACACGTTGTTATTGAAAATAAATATGTTGTCAGCCACACCTATAAAGTGTCTTTTTTTGGGGGGGGGGGTATTTTTGACCTCGGTATTTGTTAAATCCTGGTTACGGCCTTGGATATGACTGTGCAAAAACAAAATTTGGGACCTCCTCAGGACTGGGCCTGGGACAACGATCCCAGTTGTCTCCCCCTGTCAGCATGTCTGCACACACATACATGTTGATTCCTTCAAATGTTAAGGGGAAGAATAAAAGAGAGATACTTTATCTGTGAATTCTCACAGAATCAAAATTCAGTTAATATCTTGCTACTCAGTCAGAATCTTATTAACCTGGAGTCCCAGTCTCTGTCACAAAAATCATATGTGATGTTTAAGCCTATTGGTAGACAACTATTTAAAATTTAGGCAATGGCACATAAGAGCCTTTTTTACATGTCCATGTAAGTTTCTCAGCTTGCACTCTAGTAACATTAGTGTGGTCCAGGTAGCTTTGCATAAAAAAGGGTTGTCATTCGCACGGCTACTTTTACTTTTATACTTTAAGTAAATTGCCAAGCCTGTACTTTGTTACTTTTACTTGAGTAATGAAGTTAAATCAGTACTTCTACTTCTACCAGGGTTGCCAACTTTGGGAGTTTGGCTGGCGTGAGACTCGGTAAAATTTCAGTGCGCGCGCATGCTCGTGCTTGCGCGCGGAGAACACTTTTGTTAACCCTAATTTTAGAAATATCAGTCCTTGTTTACTTAGTATAAACCGTGATTTATGCAAAAAAACAGCTAATAGAATGGAAACGCTTATTTTTTTTAATTCTGAAAGCGTCAGAGTCACGCCAGATGCGTGAGAGTTGGCAACCCTGGCAGTGTGCTCCGACTCCCAACCATGTTCTGAATCTAACACTCTGAACTTTTTACACGCAACTGACGTACAGGTGCAAGGTTTTCAGCGAATCCACGATCAGAGAATCATGCAGTGAAAACGTTTTAGGCAGATGTTACAGCTGTGGGACTACTCTTTTGTCATTAATACGCTGTGGTCTAGTCATCAACAGAATATTAACGGATTGAAAGGGGAGAAATTTTTATTTTGGCGTGACATTTCTTGCGTGTGCGTGAGAGCGTGAGATTGATGCTGAAAGCGTGAGTGTCACGCCAGATGCGTGAGAGTTGGCAACCCTGCTTCTACCAGAGTATTTTTTAACACAAGTATCTGTACTTCTACTTGAGTACGGGAAGTGAGTACTTTTGCCATCTCTTGTCCCTGCACAGTTTAGGCCAAACCACTAATATATTATGTGCAATTGTTCCAGGGTGAATCTTATCAAGAAGCAGACTGCCAGAGAGATCCTGATGGAGAATGGTAAATGGATGGAGACAAGGAAGAAGCACCCTCACAGACCCATGGCCAAGTTCCTACGGACTGGAGATCAGACATTAACTAATGATGCTGATGTAAGCCAGAGTCCATTTTGATGGCATGTTAGTTATTTTCAATGCAGACTTGTAGTCAGAAGGTTGCCAGTTCGATTCCCGGCTGAGCCAAATGTTGTTGTGTCCTTGGGCAAGACACTTTACCCTAATTGCTCCCAGGTCGTTGCTGTAAATAAGAAATTGTTCTTAGTCAACTTACCTGGTTAAATAAAGGTTAAATTAAAAACAAAAAAAATCGAAGTTGCAGTACTGGAATGGTGTCTGTTTCTATTATACATCCAGAAAATATAGCTATCAAACTCAGACAGATTTTATAGTTTTTTTGCCATTTAATCAATCATTCGTGACACATGCTTCCCTGTGTTTTTAAATAATTTTTTGGTTGGTAGCAGTGATGAACTTTAGATACATGTACATAAACGCAAAGAAAAACTTTAAAGGTGGAAATCTTAGTTGATTTACAAGTGTCTCGTTATTGAATGCACCATAACATTCCCACTGTTCCTTCCATTGCAGACTTCGATAAACCTTTATGAATATCTGATTCTGTACATTCATGAAATGTAACAAAGAAATATGACTTTTGCGACAACATTCCCAGAAGAATGTGGTGGGTCATATTTCTGAAATGAGTCCAATAATACTGTCAATAGGAAAACCTATATTAGCTTTTCATAATATTCAGATGGGGATGGTGTTGCAAATTTTGTTTAAAACAAATGGAAGGTCAAATCAATATCTTTTTCACATTGGGGAGGGTATGGCATTTGTTTTTATTGATACCCATAGTTTGACCAGACCCCTCCTTGTATAAGTAACAAATAGTCTGAAATTATGATTCTTTCCATTAATGTTTCCAGTAGGATGACAATTCTAATGTTTAGTACTGTAGAATACTGATTTATCGTCTCTATCCTCCATCTCCCTGCAGCAAGAATACTACGGTGTGATCTCCATTGGAACTCCTCCTCAGTCCTTCAAGGTGATCTTTGATACTGGCTCCTCTGACCTCTGGGTGCCCTCTGTTAACTGCTCCAGTGCAGCTTGCAGTGAGTATATTATGAGTGTTTTAGTAGTCACTGAAAAGTCTCTAAAGTATTCTCTGGGTAATCTCCGTGTACTCTGACTGAGTAGTCTCTGTGTGGTCTTTGTGTAGTCTCTGAGTAACCTTGGGAGGTCTATGTGTGATGTCTGTGTACCATCTATTTAACCTAAATCATCTTCATGTACGGTAGTCTTGATGGAATCTGAAAAGTTTGCCTCATGTAGCTCATTTGATAAGAGCATGGTGTTTGAACTGCCAATTTCATGGGTTTCTTCTAGATAAGAGCATCTGCTAAATTATAAAGCATACTGTACATACATATGTTTTACCAACTAAGAACAGCACCTTCAGAGATCCATCTCCACATTTCTGTGGAACTACTGTAGTTTTGAGCTGGGTTCTTGTAGACTCAACAGCAGGGCGTCCTTGGACTGTAGACCGACTTTACATGCATAGATTGCTATAACTACGTTAGTAGGCTTCATAAATGGCTACATACAGGCTCTTGCCAGAAATGTGAGAGTATTGGCTAACCTAGGTGAAAATGCTAGCTTTGATTATTATTTGATTATTAACTTTTTCGTGTGGAGGGTCTGGCTGAAAGTTTATTGCAGTAATCAGCATCTAACAACACAGTAGTTGACCCTGCAATGTAGGAATTTGGATGAAGTGTGATCATTGGCCTAATTTATCGATTTACGATTCTGTTAATGCCAGAGCAGTCAGATACATTGCCTTCTCATACATTGCCAATCAGTGGCATCGCCAGATACTTTTTTCGGGCTAAACTATGGTGGGGCTAATCCACACAGTGATGGGGCTCAAATCAATGTCTGAATTTCAATGTGAATAAATACACAATAGAATATAGCAGTACAGAAATACCACACTGAACTCCTTTTCACATGCAAAATTACATCAAGAGCTACAGACTTAGACAGTCAATACTACTGAGTTTAGGCAATAGCCTATTCATGCTATTTCAACTTGCTCACTTTGTCTGGCAAATCTGTTTACTACACACCCAACAGAGGTGTTCAGATCGATCCTAGATTCTTGCGTTAAAAGGATCATATACCAGTTGCAGTTTTTGTCTTCTATGTTGTAGCCTACCCATTTCATCAAAGAGTAGAACTGCCAGTGCAATGTACCGTCGTCATTAGTGTTGGGTAAAGTAGCTTGTACAGTTACCTGCTGAGTTCACAAGTTTTATAAAGTCCCAAATTTATAATTTCTTAAAACTTGTGAACTCAACATGTAACTGGCATGTAACTGGAATGTAACTGAAAAGTAGCTTTACCCAACACTGGTTGTTGTGAAAACACACACACGCACAGAAACTAAGAGATCAATTGAGAGCGAGCAAGAGAGCAAGCTACGGTAGTTAACAGAGCAAAACAGGTGACACCGAAGCCGCAAATAAACAAAACTAAGTCAGCACAGTTCATATTCCATGGTGGGGCTAAGGTGGGGCTAACACGATTATTGGTGGGGCTATAGCCAAACTAAGCCATACCCTGCATCCGCCCCTGTAAAATGGATGCTGTGGAAATGTATTTGTCTGTAGGATTGTCTGTTTGTGACAATGCATCTCTTTTTGGGGTTGGTGAAAGAATCCTGTATCCTACAAACCAACCCTGTGTTGTATTCTTTGTTTCTCCCAAGCTGCGTTTTTTATGTTCACAATCTGTTTCTCCTGCTCTTGGCTTGATTGCTATGGCTGAACGATTAAGTCCCACCTTCTCATTAGCATAAGGATGTGGAAATACAGAAATAAATACATACAGAAATAAACAAATAGAGAAATAAAAGAATATGGAAAACAATGAATATAAAAATAAATAATACAGAAATAAATAATCACAAAAATAAATGAATAAATGGGGAAATAATTTTGGGTTTTCATGAGCTGTATGCCAAAATCATCAGTATTAAAACAATAAATGATCTGAAATATTTCAGTTGGTGTGCAATGAATCTAAAATATCTGAAAGTTTAATTTTTGTCATTACATTATGGAAAATAATGAACTTTATCACAATATGCTAATTTCTTGAGAAGGACCTGTATAGTTGACATTGTACTATACACTCTATGTATGCCACTGACCTTCAGCACCCCCACTTCAAAATGCTTTCCAGCATCCCTGGGTTTATGGAGATTGGGTTTTAAATGGTGTATGAGTATTGATAGATTTCCTCAAACCCTTCAGAAGGAATATATTGAGTACCATGTTCCTGATTGAAGGACTTAGTTCTTTTTGAGGTTAATGTCTGAAAGGACCTTGAAGTTAACTGTAAAAGATGTTAGCACAACATAGTAGAGGAGTAGAATTTGATGTTTTTTTCTATTAAAGTGTATGTCTAAAATAGCTTAATGAATGACTAAATTAATGTATCAGTAAATAATTAAAAACAAACTCATTATGGTAATGGCACAGTGGTACTGTATATAGTGTAGTTGTTTTGCAATGAACATAATCATGTTTTCAATAGAGAACCATGCCGAATTCAACACTACAGCGTCCAGCACCTTCAAGCCAACCAACGAGACTTTTTTTATTCAGTATGGAACTGGCAACTTTACTGGACAGTTGGGAACCGACAATGTAATGGTATGTATGTGTAGATAGCCACCCATTATTGTCAAAGATGGTATGATTTGATATGATTAAATACAACACACAACCATTAAATAACATTACAACCTCAAAATGATCTTCCATCTACTATACGATGGAATATCTACTATTCCATCGACTGTTTAATTACACTAGAACCATCGGGCCTCTCACACCAGCATTAACTGCCAGAGCTGACACAAGTTGGCATCAACAGCTTACTAATCTTTCCCATTACCATGGCGATTCTCCTTCGCAGCCTCCAGCCAGCCTTCGCTCCATCCAGCCAACACTGCATCACACATACTATATTGTTATCAGACTAAATAAAGTGGTCTAGACAACAAGAAATTTCACAAAGAACGTTTTTTTTGTTTGTTGAATGCATTACTTGCAACTCTTCATGGATGTGAGTAACCAGTAAACACAGTTAAATATTCAGTATACTCTCCGTTGCCGACCTGGCGCGCGACAATGTGACGTCATGAGAGCGCTGTAACTATTTATAGTTGCGCGTGGTGCTTGCAAAACTACAGTAGTTGCAGTCTTCTCCTGAACAGAGGTGTTGCAACCAAGGAAAGGCTACCAACTTTGCTATTTCTACGGTCTAGAAGTAAAAGTAAACGATGGCAGAACTGGCAGCAGCATTGATATTAATGTTAACAGTGGCTAAGATGATCTTAACTGTTTTGTTATGAACCATTTACTGTTTTATTATGAACCATTAACTGTGTTATTATGAATCGTTTACTGTGTCCTCGAACTCGTCCATGCTTCTTGTTTCCACTTTGTCGTGCGCCGCTGAAAAAAAGGGTGGTGCACGACCTCTTGAATGTGTGGAATGTTCTTGCATGAATCCACTAAACAGAATGTGCAGGGGCAACGTTTGGGAGACATTCTGAATGTATGGTTGTACTAGCCTGTTTAACCTTTCATTTGCCTCATCAGAAATCCCTACAGATTGGAAAGCCGCCATTGTCATCCCCCTCTTCAACACTGAAATAAATGGAAAGATGCGTTGTCAGATTTAATTAAAAATAGTATGTGTCATTTACACAAATATATTGTGTTTCTCCTCACAAATGCGGTGTGATTTGTGTAAATCAAACATGATATTTTTAAGTAAATTTGACAACCCAACTTTAAAAAAATGTCAGTGATGGGGGGACACTAAACCCAAACTGTAACGATCCCCCTAAGGGAATCGTACATGTGGGTTTTAGTTGCTCCCGTGTGTCTTACGATTCTCTCCAGTGTGCTTTGTTGTTTTAGTGCCCACTTTTCCAGTCACATGCTTAATGTCACATGTCCTCATTGTCCTATATTTTGTCTTGATTACTTATCCAGGTGCATTCATTTATTCATTAGTTATGTATAAGTCCTGTGTAAGTGTTTGTATGCTGTTGTTTATTGTGGCTATTATGCCCTGTTCTTTTATGTGAGTTTTGGTGTGCTTCTAGTGTCACGTTATTCGCTGTTTTGCCCCTTGCGGCAGTATTCTTTTGAGAAGTGTTGTCAGCACAATTAAACCGAGTGTTTCCTTTGAATCCTTCGCATTTGTCTCTACGATATCAACATTACTAAATCGTGACACAAACTGCTACAGACCTATATCCATACCTATCTGTCTTAATCATAAAATCATTGCAAGCCAGGAATACTGTAGTTATAGGGAAATTATGAGAATAATGTACCATTAATATGCACATGAAATTAATACATTAATAATTGATATATTTCCCTTTCCCTTAATAATTGTTCTGAGTTAAACAGATAATTAATAGCTTAATAGAAAGCGTGGAGAATGATCTTATTGATCTTAATTGCCTTGTAGATCTATAATATGTATAAATCTGACTCCATATGTTTTATGTGTTAGCGAAGCAAGTTAAACACAGGGCCTCGCA
>JACXGM010005778.1:14137-34380 GCA_016801145.1 Umbra pygmaea
GAGAATAAATGTATCAGACTCAGTCGGAACTCGGTACACAATCAATTACATTTAATTCCAGTTGCAGAGCATAAGAATACAACACTACAACCGGACAATGAAATATAAGTTACATACCCAATATAGTTCACTTTCTGAAATCCTACAGCCTACCAAAAACTACAATTATCCTAGAGTTCTAAACACACATCTAGGGCCTCAACTGCCCGGAGTCTGGGTTTACCATTAGAACTCAACTAAACAATCTAACAACAGAGTAATTTAAACCTTTGCGCCCAGGTGCTCCCCAAAACTCCTCCCCCGTTGCATGGCAACTGGTGATCACTTCATCTGGCCAGGGTTAGAACAAATGGGCTTGGTACCCCCACATTCATAATTAAATTATGCACAGTCTTGCTGGCGCTAGCCTCGCTCGTACAAATAGAACAGTGTTATTAACATTTACATGTAATTGAAATGTCCCTTCCGAGGGGGAAAACATATGTTTCCTGTGGAACCGCCGTACTGGCGCGAATACCAATACAAAAGAACGGGCCTCACACATTTACATGATTTTGAACTGTCCCACCCCAGGGGGGGAAACAAACACTTTACTGTAGAAACCTCCAACATTCTGGCCAGCCAACTAGAATAGTTATCTGGAAACAAAAACATGCCTTGTGCAGCCCAATGTGGAGATAGTCAATATTTGGTCCTGTGAACAACATTATTTTCCCACTACAATACAAACAGAGTATCAGGCATTTTGAATCCCACCATAACCTTTCCGCTAGGCAATCTGGCTTCCGAGCTAGTCATGGTTACAGCTCAGCCACACAACAACAGTAGTGTTCAGCTACCTTATCAGCAGGCTCAAGTCATTTCTCAAATAAACATGCCTTGGTGAAAATGACCATCCTACCAAACATGATCTGATTAAAGACCTACATGTTGCACCTTACTCACTGGTATCATCTAATCTACACATACTACGCAAAACTCCCCTGTACCTAGATTTACTTTTCAGGGTTCAAGTTTTATTTGTCATATAAATGTACAGAAGACCGCACGTGAAATTGCATGTACAATGAAAATCTGGCCGTGGTTCCAACTGGAACAATGCAGGATTTTTTTTAACTTAAGGATGTGCAAAAGAAAAAACACGGCATCTCTATAAAATTCATAATAATAATAATAAGAACAATAATACTAAACCTTTATTTGTATAGCACCTTTCATACAGGAAATGCAGCTCAATTAATTTTACATTAATAAAAGACAAAGAAATGTAAAAACATTTTAAAACATAAAAAGCAGATAGCACATTTATAGGCAAAGAAATAAAATATGAAATGTAAAGTAACATATTAAAAAAAGGAAAGCATAAAAAGCATTTGAGTGCTGGCTTAGTTAAAAGTTTGTTTTTAACAGCTTTTTGAATGTATAAATAGATGATGCTTCCTTGATATTTGTTGGTATTGAGTTGCACAACTTTGGAGCATAATTAAAAAGGGAAGATCTGAGGGCCCTTTATAGGTGACTAAAGAATCAAGTATATATATAAATGTTTGTACATGTAAACATTAAGCAGTGAAACACGTACTGTAAATTCATTTCAAAATAATCTGTTTGGAAAACATGTCATGGATTACTAATAAAAAAATTCCAAGCATTGTCTTAATTAGCTCCCATCAACATTACAAGTAGATGCTTCTTCTTCAATGTAACCAAACATAATAAAACAATAAATATAATAAGAAACCATATTATGGCAAAGATAGTTAATAAACAATGGATTCAAATTAAATTATTTTTGCACTTGAGATGTTGAACGGCCTCCTGTTCCATTTGTGTGTGCGTGCATGTATGCTTCTCTGGTAAAGTGAGAGTAGCAATTGTCAGACTCCAATCATAAATGCAGATGTTTTTACCGACAGCAGAATCTTCCAATGAACACTTAGCATTCCATACTTTGTGCATGACATATTTAGTTGTTTAACTTTTTCCTATCATGGATGAAATTATATAATCATATCATATTTGCATTATATTCATCATTTCCATAGCAAACTGTGCACATTTCTTCGTCCAAAAGTTTTACATTCACTTAAAAGACAATTCCAGAGTCAATAAAACATTTTAAATATAGTATTTAAAAATCATATCCTAGACTGATTAACTTCATATACAGTGCTGTTCCTGCGTTTTTGTTTTTTAGAAAACAGCCGAGTACAGTACGGTTGCTTCTGTATCAGATTTTCAAACGGGTAGTGCGGGTGAATTGGGAGCGTCTGGAGGAGGCCCCTGTCTGACAGACTTTCAACTCACGCCTCCGGCAGAGCTTTCGTGCATCCCTGTGGAGGTTGGGAGCATTGAACCCGAGTGGACAATGTTCAAAACCTCCATTGCTGAAGCTGCGGTGGGGAGCTGTGGTCTTAGGGTCTTGGGTGCCTCAAGGGGCGGTAACCCACGGACACCGTGGTGGACACCGGTGGTCAGGGAAGCCGTCCGACTGAAGAAGGAGTCGTTCCAGGATATGTTATCCCGGAGGACTCCAGAAGCAGTTGCAGGGTACCCAAAGGGCTGCAGCCTCTGCCGTGAAAGAGGCAAAGCAGCGGGTGTGGGAAAAGTTCAGAGAAGACATGGAGGACTTTCGGTCGGCACCAAAGTGCTTCTGGAAAACCGCCCGCCACCTCAGAAGGGGGAAGCGGGGAACCATCCAAGCTGTGGGACTCTGTTGACCTCAACTGAGGAGGTAACAGGGCGGTGGAAGGAGCACTTTGAGGAACTCCTGAATCCTACTTCTATGCCCTCTATATTAGAGGCAGAGCTAGAGGATGATGGGGGATTGTCGTCAATTCCCCTGGTGGAAGTCACTAAGGTAGTCAAACAACTCCACAGTGGCAAAGCCCCAGGAATTGATGAGATCCGTCCAGAAATGCTGAAAGCTCTGGGTGTGGAGGGGCTGTCTTGGTTGACACGCCTCTTCAAAATTGCATGGAAGTCTGGGACAGTGCCAAAGGAGTGACAGACTGGGGTGGTGGTTCCCCTGTTCAAAAAGGGGGACCAGAGGGTGTGTGCCAATTACAGGGGTATCACACTTCTCAGCCTCCCTGGTAAAGTCTACTCTAAGGTGCTGGAAAGGAGGGTTCGGCCGATAGTCGAACCTCAGGTTGAAGAGGAACAATATGGATTTTGTCCTTGCCGTGGAACAACGGATTAGCACTTTACTCTCGCAAGGATCCTGGAGGGGGCCTGGGAGTATGCCCATCCTGTCTACATGTGTTTTGTGGATTTGGAGAAGGCGTATGACCGGGTCCCTCGGGAGATACTGTGGGAGGTGCTGCGGGAGTATGGGGTGAGAGGGTCCCTTCTTAGGGCCATCCAATCTCTGTATGACCAAAGCGAGAGCTGTGTCCGGGTTCTCGGCAGTAAGTCGGACTCGTTTTTATGTGAGAGTTGGTCTCCGCCAGGGCTGCGCTTTGTCACCAATCCTGTTTGTAGTATTTATGGACAGGATATCAAGGTGTAGTCGGGGTGGGGATAGGTTGCAGTTCGGTGGGCTGAGGATCTCATCGCTGCTTTTTGCAGATGATGTGGTCCTGATGGCATCATTGGCCTGTGACCTTCAGCACTCACTGGATCGGTTTGCAGCCGAGTGTGAAGCGGCTGGGATGAGGATCAGCACCTCTAAATCTGAGGCCATAATTTCTTAGCAGGAAACCGATGGAGTGGCTACTCCAGGTAGGGAATGAGTCCTTACCCCAAGTGAAGGAGTTCAAATACCTTGGGGTCTTGTTCGCAAGTGAGGGAACAATGGAACGGGAGATTGGTCGGAGAATCGGCGCAGCGGGGGCGGTATTACACTCATAGTATCGCACCGTTGTGACGAAAAGAGAGCTGAGCCAGAAAGGAGCCAGTTAAGGTGGTTTGGGCATCTGGTAAGGATGCCCCCTGGGCGCCTCCCTAGGGAGGTGTTCCAGGCACATCCAGCTGGGAGGAGGCCTCGGGGAAGACCCAGGACTAGGTGGCGAGATTATATCTCCAACCTTGCCTGGGAATGCCGCAGGATCCCCCAGTCGGAGCTGGTTAATGTTGCTCGGGAAAAGGAAGTTTGGGGTCCCCTGCTGGAGCTGCTGCCCCCACGACCCGATCCCGGATAAGCGGATGAAAATGGATGGATGGATACTACAATGTCCAGAATTCAATGCAAATTTTGCTCCTGCACACTGCGAGTTGCTTCGGTGGAGTCGAATTTAGTGTAAGGACCTTGGCTACTAGCTGGAAGTTATACACCGCAATTTGAAACACTTACTACGAGTCACAATACCATCCCAGAGCTATAAACCGTACAACCCTTCATTAGGTACAGATTAAGCCAGAATCTGCAAAATATTATTTTTATTGTAGTTTAAGTCTTCCAAGTATTTACACAATCACCGATAGCTACATTGAAGCTAATGATGCTACCTCCACTCCAGACAGATGAAAGGAAACCCAAGACAACATACTAGTTAACCAGTTGGCCAATCAACCATTGCTTTCTTTTGTTTGGTATTTTCAAACAATTGGACCAAAAAGTATACAACCACCCTGGCTTTAAATATAACGGAGTTAGTAGTATTCTGTTACGCATTTTAATTCATTTTACATTCTTTACTCCAAAGATTCACACAATTACAAGATGCTACATTGGTGGTAAATCAGCTCCTTTCCTATGATATTTTGGTCCTTTATCTGGCCTGGCTGTTTTTTTTCAAAAACACTTTGGTCTATTTGAGTGTCGAACCTCAAATGATCTAAAAAACAGATGTAATCATCTTCTTGGCAGGAAATGGTTGAAAGCAAAAACATTTCCTTTTCCTAATGCCAAAGAATGTTTCCAAAACCCCTCGGTTCAGGTGTGCATCAAAACTTGGATGCTCTAACAAAGAGTACACCTATTCACAGACGGAGTGCGTTTTATGACCTCCTCCCCTGTAGTTTCATTCGATCGTCAGTGACGTCACTGACAAGTTACCTCAAAAACCTACGGAGGACAGATTAGGAAGTGCAGAGCACATTGAAAAGGTTATCTTTTTTTTGAGGTGTTAGAAGGCTGGAGTGTCCCTTTAATCTAGATTAGGCTTCTTAATTCTGGGGAGCTATTTAGCTCTCTTTGTCTGTACCACAGAATTTCTATGGGACCATAGCTCATGCTGCAGTTCTCACAGACTATCTCTGCTAAACCCAATCAAATATGCACGTCGACAAGTGTGTATATTTGTTAATGAGTAAGCATTACCATTTTTGACCAATGCTGTCCAATATGTGACAAGTAATGCTTTAAGTAATAAAAAATAAAAAAAACATGTTATAAGTTTCATAATTTATCTGCCACAGCAGCTGGTAGTTTAGGCAAAGTTACCTGCCAATGTGAAAAAGTAGCTGCATTTGGTGAGTGGTAGGAGCTAATTTCCCACCATGCCTGTGGGGTACTGATGATTTGCCTTTGAAACTAAGCAGGGTCAGGCCTGGTCGGTCCCTGGATGGGAGACAAAATGCAGCTGGAAGTGGTGTTGGAGCCCCGGTAGGGAGCACTCCTCCCTCTGGTCTCCCACTGGGGAGCTACAGTTCCTTGAAGGAACCATGAATGCCAACATGTACTGTGACATACTGAAGCAGAGCATGATTCTCTCCCTTCAGAGACTGGGCTGCAGGACAGAATTCCAACATGATAATGACCCCAAAAACACCTCCAAGACAACCACTGCCTTGCTAGAGAAGCTGAGGGTAAAGGTGATGGACTGGCCAAGCATGTCTCCAGACCTAAACCCCATTGCGCATCTGTGGGGCATCCTCAAACGAAAGGTGGAGAAGCACAAGTTGTCTAACATCCACCAGCTCTGTGATGTCGTCATGGAGGAGTGGAATAGGACTCCAGTGGCAACCTGTGAAGCTCTTGTGAACTCCATGAAGAAGGTTTTTAAGGCCTGAAAACAATGTTGGCCACACAAACTATTGACACTTTGGGCCCAATTTGGACATTTTCACTTGTTGCAAGCGGTTTAGACCTTAATGGCTGTCTGTTGGGTTATTTTGAAGGGACAGAAAATTTGCACTGTTATACATTGCTTTACATTGTAGCATAGTGTTATTTCTTCAGTGTTGTCACATGAAAAGTTATAATCAAATATTTACAAAAATGTGAGGTGTGTACTCACTTTTGTGATACACTGTACAACCATAGACACATGTACACCTCCATTTGTCTTAAATTATGTAAATTAACAATGATTAGCTTTTAAAGCCATTAAATTATTATCTGTTTAATGGCACAGTCAACTTAGTGTATGGTGGGAGGGGAGAATAATGGGGGAAAAACATCACAAACAAAAATAAATATAAAAAACGTGTGGCCCACTGGAATTGTGATAGAGTGAGTTATAAATTGAATAATCTGTCTGTAAACAATTGTTGGAAAAATTACTTTTGTCATACACAAAGTAGGTCCTAACCAACTTCCCAAAACTATAGTTATATGTAGTTTACTCTGTGGAGTGGTTGACAAATTAGTTTTAATGATTTCAACCTAACTGTGTGTAATATTTCGACTTCAACTATGTGTTCACAAAATTCCTTTTGTGATTTTAGAATTCTGAAAATGGAACATAAAAATACACATATCTTGGAAATATCTTGGAAGAAGGATGGTGTAGCTTTCCAAAATACTGATTTATTTTGATAACAAACTCAATTGGCAGATGGCATGGGCTTTGGTGGTTCTAGTGTTAATTATATTACTACAGTGTTCAGTGTTAATTATATTACTAGTGTACAGTGTTAATTATATTACTACAGTGTTCAGTGTTAATTATATTACTACAGTGTTCAGTGTTAATTATATTACTACAGTGTTCAGTGTTAATTATATTACTACAGTGTTTAGTGAGGTATGCCTTCTTTTTCATGCTTTCAGGTGGCCGGTATCTCTGTGACCAAGCAAGGATTTGGCATCAGTCAGGTGGAGGATTCCTTCTTTACCAATGTGACTTTTGATGGTATCCTGGGACTGGCATTCCCCATACTTGCATCCTCTGGGGCTGTACCAGTCTTTGACAACATGATAAACCAGAAACTGGTGAACCAAAGCCTTTTCTCATTCTACTTCAGCCGGTAATTGTACTTACACAATCTACTAAACAAATCTGGGCTTTAATATTTTAAAAGCAATTGAGAATGCCTCATGAATTTAAAATGAAGTTGTATACATACAGAATTGCAATTATCACTGAGAATTGATTTAACTGAAAAACTACATGCATGTTCTATTTTACTATTAATGTGACATCTGTTATCTTAAACACAGTGTTAATTTTTTTTTTTTTTTTTTTCATTTTTCTAGCAATTTGTTTGCTCATTTAGTTTTAATTATTGAATGCTCTTACTGTCACAACTCCTGGTCCTGGGGCTTCCCCTTACAATTTTAGAATTTGACTCTTTGGGGGGCTTAGCCCAAAATAGGAATGTGAAAAGCACATATAATTAATTATTTGCTGTTAAATTCACCAAAACCAAAACACCACAAGTGTGACTGCTCTTAAACTAGTTTACTAACATTACTTACTCTCTGTATGCAATGAAATAGGGGTCTAAATTGGTTTTAATAGGGGTCTAAAATGTCTCTGATAGGGTGCTAAGTAGATATTGTAACAAGAAACATAAACTACAATCAATGTGGGCAGAAAGATCCTCCCTCTCTCCCAGAAGCTCGCCCTCATCCTCGGAGACCAGAGTCATCACCACCTTGTCCACCATGGGTGTGTAGGGTGGAAAAATGCCTCCCGTCTCTCCCTGACCGTTACGGGCATTGCCCTGCAGACAGCGCACGAAATCGCGGGCCGCAAAGCCACCCTCGAGTGCCCCATGCCCAGGCAAAAGACACACAGACCATGTCTCCCCATCTGGGGAGATTGGTTGCAGCGGCAGGCCAGAGGTAGAAGCTCAATAGGAAAAGTCTTGATTGATGAGAATAAAACAACGACGTGACAACTAAATATCATTGAAAATAAAGGTGCAGCTAAAAGTAGTTGACTGAAGAAAAAAGGGAACTGAGTGCCGGCACGGCACCCTTATATAGAGGTGGCGTGGTCACCCCATTGGCTGGTGCAGTGATGTGTATGCAAAATTTATCAGGTACACCCACGTACACGGGAGGGGAAAACCACTAGGAGCTTTGCTCCACTATAGGGCGGAGCTCCACGAAATAGAACATAAAACAATGACCGACACTCTCTAGTCTGGGCAGCTTATATGCAGGAAGCTTAACTAACATATAGAAAATGGCTAAATATAATCATTAATCAACAGGGCCCGTATTCATAAGGAATCTTAATGCAAAGAGTTGCTGCTAGTGAGAAAATTCTAAAGAAAATTCTTAGAAATGTGGGCGTTTACTCTTAAAATTAAAAATAAAACCTAGTAAAGAAAAAAGTAATTCAGAAAGCATCTTAACTCTTAAAAGAGGTCCTAAGGCCAAAATTGGTAGGAGTACAGACGAGGACTTTTAAGAGGCTTAAGAGTTCCTTCAGTAGAGGAGAAAACGGCGGAATTACAAAGAGGGAGAAGAAATGTGTTGCAGACAATGAATGACAGTGAGTCAGTAAGACGCTATAGATCATGTTTGTGACCTAACTTATTAGAGACACGCTAACATCTCCGACACAGCACAAAAATGTCATAGTGCCAAAAATTAAAGTAATCACTACATTAAGATATCTGGCAACTGGGAAAATGCAACAATGTTGTAGTGATGATTTGGGTCTGTCACAACCTTCTGTAAGCAGAGTGATCACAGAAACAATTACAGCACTTTCAGAACCTCTTATTGCGTCGCAGTTCATTTCCTTTCCACTGGACATTCCCACCTTGTAGGCACAAAAAAATGCATTTATGAACATAGCAGCCTTGTTGTCGGAGTAATGGATGGAACCCACATCCGAATTATTCAACGTGATTTCCAAAATACGTGATACTACCACGGACACTTAACTTCAAACTCTGTGGCAGTTTCACGGAATTGCCGAAAATTAGTGTAGTGTTAAAGTTACAGGATATTTTACATTACATTATTTTTACATTGCATTATTGAGTCTTGTCCTTTTCCAATAGATCTTCTACTGGCAGCGTAGTGACCTTTGGTGGTATTGAGTCTAACTACTATACAGGTCAGATCACCTGGATTCGCCTGTCCAATGAGACCTACTGGCAGATTACCATGGACAGGTACAATTCTACACATCTGTTTAATTTATCTTGAAAGGACTGGCCAGGTACATTTATTTAAGGCAAAGGGTAAAACAAAAAACTAATCCCAAATCAGAAATCAGGTGAATTTTGATTTCTTACTTCGCAACAGAAAAACACAACAAGAAACATGTACATTATATACACTATAATCGGTACATATACTCAGCTGATACTTGTCATTACAGTGTAACCATCAATGGCAACATCGCAGGTTGTAATGGGAGCTGCCAGGCAATAGTTGACACTGGCACCTCTTTGATAGTTGGACCAGACAGTGACATCAACAACATAAACAAAAAAATTGGAGCAACAACGGACCAAAATGGAGATGTGAGTCCAAAGTAACACACGTGTGATTCTTTCTTTAAAATCACCCTTTTAAATCACATAATGCTGTATAAGGTGTGATGTTATTACCCCTCTCATAGTTAATCGTGAACTGCAACAACATTCACAACATGCCCGCAGTGACGTTTAATATCAACAAAACGGCCTTCACCATCCCTGCATCTGCATACATCATACAGGTAATGTAGAGACACATGGGTAGGTTGGATCATTGTTTGTCCTGGTACTAACTATCCACAATCACACATTTTACAAGAAAATAAATATTTTATAACTGCAGCTCTGGAAACATTAAGAGACCAATTCAACATCATCAGTTTATCTGGTTTTACTATTCATAAGTAAGTGTTTGGGTAAAATGAACATTGTTTCATTACAGAAACTACTGACAACATTTCTTCCAAACTCAAAAAAAAAATATTATCAATTAGAGCATTTATTTGCAGAAAATGACAACTGGTCAAAATAACAGAAAATATGCAGTGTTGACCATGAATAATGCAAATAAAATAAGTTATTTTTATTTTTTAACAACACAAAATTAATGTGCTTCAGAAATCAATATTTGGTGCAATAATCCAGATTTCCAGTCACAGCTTTCATGCGTTTTGTCATGCTTGCCAACAGTCTTTCACATTGATGTTGGGTGACTATGCCACTCCTGGTGCAATAATTCAAGCAGCTCAGCTTTGTTTGATGGCTTGTGACCAGATATTATAATTGGGTTCAGGTCTGTCTGGAGATTGGACCGGCCATGACAGCCCCCCCCCCCCCCACCTTTCTGGAGAGTTCTGACCATGATGCCATGACCAGGAACCCAACACAATGCACAAAGTTGTACATACAGTAGATGCATATGGTGTCATTGTTGTGCCTGTCTTAGGCTGTCACAATATCGCTGATGAGATCTTACTGTCTTTGGCTAACCAGCCCTAGTCGCTTAAGTGTAGATTTAAAGCAGAAAGAGGAGAGAGAGGAGAGAGAGAGGAGAGAGAGAGGAGAGAGAGAGGAGAGAGAGAGGAGAGAGAGGAGATCCAGGCAGGTAGATAAATGGTGTCTTTTATTCTGGTCTGGATACTCCAGGAATAGTGAAACGAGGCTTGTACAACAACGTTGCAGGGTACACATAAAGTACTGAAACAACGAGTATATGGATAAGAAATACAACATGCTCTAAAGAGACACGTACGCTAATACAACATCAATAAAGAGCGTACGCAATGAAACAGATACCATAGGACACACTTCTCACAACGGTAGATGAGCTAAGTTAGATTCTCCCCGAAGCAGCACCACTAACGTAACAGTATAACAATATAACAATGCACCGCACCCTCCTCTCCTTCACCCGGACCGATATAGGAACTGACCCAGCCAGCTGAAAGTGATTAGGTAATTAGAGGGACTCAATCCCAAATCAGTACCAGGTGAAAGAGAGGAAGGTGCTACATAGCTCACGTAATAATTAATAGTCAAACAATACATTCAATCTAACATAAACCCACAGTACATAAGCACTGGCATAATAACTAAGACATGTACAATAAACTGAAATATATTTCAGACACATGGGGTCCATATGGAACAGGAGTCGCACTGTGGTGCTCTTTCCTGGGTAACTGCAAACCAAACGTGACATAATCATCTAAACGTATCAGGAGATAGAATACTCACAATGAACAGCACCACACCTCTGGACACCTGGGCTTAAATAACCAGTAATCAATTACACCAGCTAAAGCCTATTAGTAATCTGCTCACATCCTCACATAGATATTATCCTAAAGGAAGCATAGCAGTTATCCAGAGGGTGGCCCCAAAGGTCCATACATACATATACATCCAACACAAAACTGCAGTACCTCAGACTGGATACACATAGGCATAAATAATACATATAGTTCAGACGGGTTCTTACTTCCTGTCCGACACACAATTATACAATCTACGCTTTAGACATGCACGTGCAGGTTGAGGTTTCTGTTTGTGTCATCACAACATTTTGGCATTATTGTTTTGACTGAATTACTATGCTTACTAGAGACATGGACAGATGCAGAGTGTACGCATAACTCAATGGAATGACAGGAGGGCACAATAAATACTTCAGGCAACTATGCTCTATCATGGTGTCTTGTCCTCTCAGGCTACCTATTGTTAGATATCAGGTTTTTTGTTGTGTTTTGTGTTTAGGCTTAGGGAATTATTTACACAGGTGCTCATGACTTTGTATTCTTCTTCTTTATTGTTGGGCAGGATGTAGGCATTTATAGGCACTGACTGTCAAGGTTCATATTGATTGGGAGGCAGGCGCGTCTTCACTAGACATATATTTATTAACACAAGGAAGAACTGACAAGAAACATAGAGACAAGAATACATGAGTGACAAAGACCTAACATATAAACAAGAATAACACTACATGAACACAAGAACTGAACCTTTAACTATACAACATCACCTGGAACACAAGAGAAAACACTTTACACTAAACATATGAATAGACTAAAGACAACTACTCCAAAGAACAACCACGTACCTTACAAGAAACAATGAACTACACAGAACAAACAAACCCACAGAACTAAATACCCAACTAACGAGGGGAGGATGTGCAGGTGTGGACCAAACAACAGAACTGATAGGCTCACCAAAACATGTGACGGGATCATGTGACACAAAGTGCGGGAAACACAATCAAAACAAAACACATAGGGGAGAAACCATCCTGAAGTGACACAGAACAAGGACAGATTCTACGGACATTGGGACACCGACATTGGGAGGAGACTATGTACATTCCAGTGCTGTTTCGTGTCTTCCCTCTAGCTGTTCTCTATGTGGCTGGTTGATTAACAAAAAAGGTTTATTAGATCTAGAATGCTGATTATTGCTTGTCCTCCTTTTTAGGGGCCATATTTTGCTGTCATTTCCTGCTGGGTATTGCTTGTGTTACATAATCGTTATATCCTTGTATGTAGCTCTAATTTCTGGAACTCCTGCCTCAATTTCTATTAATTGAAATACTTTTGTTATCTGCACCTACTATAAAAAGCGTACGCATAAAAACTCAAGCTACAACAACACACTTCTCACAACTTACATAGTATAATACATCTCCATAGATGACAGGAATTCAATGTGACAATCAGTAAAAGAGTAAAGTTACTTTTTTTTTTAATTACTTTTCAGTTATTTGTTGAGTTCACAATTTTTGGGAAATCCCTAATTAAGACATAATTATCAGGTAAACAAGCCTTTCTGGCTGGTACTACTGATTATCGCCCTCAGGTAGGCTGGTCAATATATTCTTCTGTCTTAGTCTGATTGGCTGTCAGGGGCGGTGCCATTAGTACAGTCAAGTCTCCACCCCTGGAGCTGCCACACCTTCCTCTGTCCAATTGATGAGGTTGGAATCTATCTGTGACAGGGTGGTGTTGGGGCCTGCTGTCCCTCTCCATAGTGCTGGCCTGTCTGTGGGCCTCCCCTCTCCAGACTGGGGCTGCACCCCAGCAGATACAGTGTGTTATCCAATGTGCTGGAATCAGGTGTGTCTCGGTTTTTAAATGCTAATTAAACACCCTCTCTCCATCTCTCTTTCTCTCTCCTTGTGTAGGTCTCCTCGGTCTGCTTTAGTGGTTTTCAAAGCGGTGGTGAGAACTTATGGATCCTAGGAGATGTTTTCATCAGGGAGTACTATACCATCTTCAACAGGCAGAACAACACAGTCGGTCTGGCCCCAGTTTCCAGCGGCTGTCTTTACTCTGCCAGCACAATGTTGATCTTTTTGGTAACAATTTTTCTTTTGACCAATCTGATCAGCTCTGAACATTACCTGGTGTGAAAGCATGTTCTAAAATACAACCAAAGGACTACAATTCCATCCATATTATGTCAAAATCATTCTGGATGTCAATCATTCTATCATGAACAGCAATAGAAGTAGCAGTTGAATTCTGCTTGGATTTGGGGCTGTGCCAAAACTGTGAAGAAAGAGGGACCAATAGAATCCACTAGTACACAGGAGCCCAAACATTTAGCTTTTGCCCTCCCCTTTACATTTTAATCA
The DNA here is from genome assembly GCA_016801145.1 of Umbra pygmaea. Classification (NCBI taxonomy): domain Eukaryota; kingdom Metazoa; phylum Chordata; class Actinopteri; order Esociformes; family Umbridae; genus Umbra; species Umbra pygmaea. Next base: position 27,822 of record JACXGM010005778.1, read on the forward strand.
CAACTCGCCCCCCAACCTCACCAAAGTAATATATTTTAGGAAATATAGACACATATATATCCCACTTGATACTTGTAAGCGTGTCAGGGAAATATGGGAGGGAATTTTTTTGGTATTTTTCCAAATCCTTGAAAAGATTAAAATGCATCCTATTGTAAAATGTATGAAGATTTTTCCGATTAAGAACCTGATAGTACAGGAGCAACTTTGTGTGTATTTGTTATTATCTGTGATTGGTAAATATTTAGTATTTCATGTTGTGGTTCCAAACAATATATTGGCTAATCAACAACACTATCACATTAAATTACTTAATTTGACCTTAAATACCCAATCAGTCTGAGCGCTTAATAACACTGCATCAATCAAATAAATCTAGATATCTTGTGTTTTTTCTGACTAGCAATCCCAGCCATTCCAGCATTTCATACTGCAGCAACAGGGGCAAGATAGAACAGTACCAGGCAGGGGCAGAGGGCTAATATGGCAATTCTGGAAAATTCCATAGGGGCTGAACCATATTTTATTATTGTGGGCGGATTAGATTTTTATATATATACAGCAGTGGATGTAATTAAGATACCACTGCAAATTTGTCTAAGATAACCTCCATTGAAAACCTCTGGAATGTGATCAAGAGGAAGATGGATGGTCACAAGCCATCAAAAAAACAGACCTGCTTGAATTTTTGTACCAGTAGTGGCATACTGTCACCCAACATCAATTTGAAAGACTGGTGGAGAGCCTGCCGAAACACATGAAAGCCAATTATTATTACTAAACAATAATTATTATTCCACCAAATATTGATTTCTGAACTCTTCCTACAGTAAGTTGACACATTAGAATTGTGTTGTTTAAAAGTGAATTTCTACTTGTTTATTTCGCATTAGTCAAGATCAGACAAGATCAGTAACATGTGAATGATTCTTCCAATATTGACCATGCAGGATATTATTGGTATTGCATATGGGTGGAGTAAATGTGGGTGGTGTGGTTTGATGTAGGCTTTTGTCATTTCTTTTTTAGGGTTAAGTGAGTTGTTAGGGACTTTGAAAATATTTGGAAAATATGAGCCTCAATACTATACAAAAAATGGACTTTGAAGGAACACAAACACAAGCCAATTAATAGTACATGTGTGTCAGCTGTAAAATAGGTCTGACAATTAACATTTTGATAATTAAGCAACATGAGGCAACTAACAGAGTTCTAAACAGGCCAAATTGTTGATGCCTGAATTACGGGTGTATCGCTCACTACAAGGCAAATTGATATGATGTGTCAAGGGAAACGGTCTAAACATCATGACAATGTATGGATAGATGTACACTTAACAGGGTAGTTGATCAAGGGATCAAAATTATACACTCTTAAAAAATAATCCAAAAAAGTTTCTCTGGAAATTAAAAAAGATTCTAACAATCACCATCGGTTTTCACCCGAAGAACTCTTTTCGGAAAAAATGAGTTTTATTGCTTCTAAAGTACCCTTTATTAATGAAAGGGTTCTTAGATTATTGTTTTGACGACAAAATGTATTCCTTGGAAGATCTAGTATAGAAATATAATACTTCTAAATATGAATGCTCCCTCTTCCACATAAAACATACCAGCAGCATAGTGCCCTCTATTCCATTGCTGTTTTGCTTCTAAATCTAATCACGCTCGGGCAGTGATAGGGACATCTGCCCTGTGTAAGGTGCCTTCTCTCAGATGGAACGTTAAACTTGTGTCCTGCCTCTCAGTGGTCACTGAAGATCCCATGCCACTATTTGTAAGAGTAGAGGTGTTAACCACATTGTCCTGGACACATTTTTAATCTGGCCCTCATACCATCATGGCAAACTTATAAATGAGAAGCTGGTAAAAAAAATGTTTAACTTTATTTAGACCATCCGTTGTACCTTTCAACTACACTTTTTTAATGGTATGTGTGATTTCATTTGTACCCTTTATGATTGTAATACTTTTTAAGTTTGAAGATATTGTTTAGTTGTAATCATTAGAAAATCTTTATTTCAATCTTTTCATGTTATTTATCTTTTTCAAAGAAATATTGATATTATTGTCATATACTGTATAATGTGTATTTCTGTAGTGTTTTCTTTAGTGATTTGAGTTAAAATGCCAGTATTTTTGTATAAATCTAGTTAAAACCTAAAACCTCAATTTTATTGTTCTGTAAATTCAGTCTGTGATTTTTTTGAGTAAATTTCAAGCAAAAACTCCCTGATAATTGTACAAATTGTCATCTATAATACAGTGGGGATAACAACTACTTACAAAGCATGTAGAGGTCTGTAATTTTTTATCATAGGTACACTTCAACTGTGAGCAATGGAATTCAAAACAAAAATCCAGAAAATTATGAATTTGCATTTTATTGCATGACATGAACTATTTGATACATCAGAAAAGCAGAACTCAATATTTGGTACAGAAACCTTTGTTTGCAATTACAGAGATCAAACGTATCCTATAGTTCTTGACCAGGTTTGCACACACTGCAGCAGGGATTTTGGCCCACTCCTCCATACAGACCTTCTCCAGATACTTCAGGTTTCGAGGCTTTCGCTGGGCAATATGGACTTTCAGCTCTCTCCAAAGATTTTCTATTGGGTTCACCAAAGAATGATGTTTCCACCTCCATGCTTAACGACTGGGATGGTGATCTTGGGGTTGTACTCATCCTTCTTCTTCCTCCAAACACGGCGAGTGGAGTTTAGACCGTGAAAATCTACTTTTGTCTCATCAGACCACATGACCTTCTCCCATTCCTCCTCTGCATCATCCAGATGGTCATTGGCAAACTTCAGACGGGCCTGGACATGCGGTGGCTTGAGCAGGGGGACCTTGCGTGCACTGCAGGATTTAAATCCATGATGGCGTAGTGTGTTACTAATGGTTTTCATTGAGACTGTGGTCCCAGCTCTCTTCAGGTCATTGACCACATCCTGCCGTGTAGTTCTGGGCTGATCCCTTACCTTCCTCATGATCATTGATGCCCCATGAGGTGAGATCTTGCATGGAGCCCCAGACCGAGGGAGATTGACCGTCATCATGAACTTCTTCCATTTTCTAATAATTGCACCAACAGTTGTTGCCTTCTCACCAAGCTGCTTGCCTATTGTCCTGTAGCCCATCCCAGCCTTGTGCAGGTCTACAATTTTATCCCTGATGTCCCTAAACAGCCCTCTGGTCTTGGCCATTGTGGAGAGGTTGGAGTCTGATTGATTGAGTTTTTGGACAGGTGTCGTTTATACAGGTAATGAGTTCAAACAGGTGCATTTAATACAGGTAATGAGTGGAGAACGGGGGCTTCTAACTAACAGGCCTGTGAGCGCTGGAAGTCTTACTGGTTGGTAGATGATCAAATACTTTTGTCATACAATAAAATGCAAATTAATTATTTAAAAATCATACAATGTGTTATTCTGTATTTTTTGCATTTTTTGCATATTTCTTGCATTGTAAAAAATGCTGTGTAAAAAACTGTAAAAAGTACTGTTAACAAATATACCAGTACATTCTCTATTATTTTACCTACATTTCCTTAAAAACAATAACAGAATATACTATAGAAACACAGTAAATGTCCGTAAACAGACAGAGCTGATATTACTTTGTAACGGACATCTACTGTGTTTATATAGTATTTTCTGTTATTGTCTTGAAGGAAATGTCTGTAAAATAATAGAAAAAGTACTGGCAGCAAATGACCAGTACCTATTACTGTTTTTTCACGGATATCTTACAGTGTAAAATATCATGTGAATATCATGTGAATATCATGTGAATAAATGAGTTAAAAAACAAAACAAACGTGTTAAACATTTATTAAACAGATACCTGTTTAATAATTTAAATCACATGCCACATACACAATGGAAATAAACACTTTGCTTATTTAGTTTTTCGCATTTTCTTTTTTTGGGGGGCGGGGATCAAGTAGCCTGGAAAAATCCAGACCCAAATCCTGAACGATTAAGCGTCTGGGTTCGAGTAATGTAAATGACTCAACTCGAGGGGCGGCACCAAGCGTGCATTTGAAAATCTCATTGTATGCAATTGGATAACACTACGACCAATCACCAGTGGGTTTTCACTAACCCTATGGCGGAGCTAACTGGTAGATAAAACTCTTGCCGTATCAGGTCGCAAAACAGCAAAAACGTCCTTTTATAAAAAAGAAACGATTCGAGCGCCGTCTTCTGTTCCTCTTTTAGTAAAAAGCCAAGTCTAACTCGTTCATTGTGGTGGCCAAAGTCGTTTTAAACAACTGGTGTTAATCCATAGCGATCTTACAATGTTTACTAATGACTTCGAGGTTGCATCGCTGTCGTGTCGTCATCTGTTTAACACGCCTCTGGCACGCCTATATCAGATACACCGATGTGATTGGTGCAGCTCGGATACAAGGGCATAGTTAATGAGCAGAATTACTCGGTGCCAGAGTAACTTGCTGAGCAAATTCAAATTGTGCTCTCGCGAGAACTCTGGATTTCCAGGGTAGGGATCAAGTGCATACACAACAACTGTACACTGTCAATTTTTGCACCAGCTCCACCCCCTTTTTCTTTCTTTTCCTTCTTTACATTTTTTTCATGTTTTCCCACATGCATCACACTATCATACAATATCAAACCCACTCTGGACATAATTTCATTATTTTAATTATTTTTTGGTTTTAATGTTTCCAGATGCACAGCTGTGCCTGTCTTAAGTTGTCTCTTTATCAATGTTGGGATCTTACCCATCTTTGGCTACACAGCCCTCTTTACTGGCTCCATCAACCCGAAATATGGCATATTGGTTGAGGATATCTGAGCATACAGTTGTGTTCAAAATAAGAGCAGTCCCTCAGTAATTCCAGATCCATTACTGTTATTGATATTTCGACATGGCAAATAATTTACTAGTACAGTAGGTGCAGTAGAGTAATAGAAAACCGACAGACCCAACAGTCATGACATGCATGCTGCTGATTCTGTGTAATTGAATCATTAATTGAAAGGGGCGTGTTCTAAATAATAGCAGTGTGGAGTTCAAGCAGTGAGGTCATTCATCGACAAAAAACAGATGTCCATCAGGTGGCCCTTATTCAAGAATGAAGGCATCAAATGTTGTACAAGCTGGTGATAGTGCATTTCTCTCTGAAGATCTGAGTCAAATGGTTCGTTACAGACATTGTTCAGAAGAACAGCGCACACCGATTAAAAGGTTGATTGGAGAGGGGAAAACATACAAAGAAGTGCAGAAAATTATAGGCTGCTAAGCTAAAATTATCTTGAATGCTTTATAATGGTAACCAAACTAGAAAGACGTTGAAGGAAATGGAAAAACACAATTTGAATGGATCAATGAACAGCCAAAATGGCAGACTCCAATGACCAGCTCCAAGGCGATCAAAGAATATCTAAAGTTAACTGTCAGTACACCGGAAACGTTGAATGCATTGTGTTGCGCCGGAAGTCATTCATTGTCAATGGAGCAATATGCGTTTTCATTTTATTGCATGAAATTATGAATTAGCATTTTATTGCATGACAAGTATTTGATACATCAGAAAAGCAGAACTCAATATTTGGTACAGAAAGTAGCACAACACGATAGTAACGGTCTTGCCTTGCGGAAGCACATGTGTGTCAAGTCCGCACTATGCGGATGCATATATCCGGTAAGAAGTAAGGTCACTGAACATGTCAGATTTTAGCACATGTTACTTTTTACAGGATATATGCGACTTGACACACATGTGCTTCTGCAAGGCAAGACCGTTACTGTATTGTGGGTAAAATTCTAATAAATACTGTAATATACCGTCCTTGAAGATGGACTGTAAAATACTTTAACATACTGTAGTATTTTACAGCAGAGTCCTATAGAGGTTAGGCACCAAACCGTCTCTAGCGAGTGTGCAAATGTGAGTGATTAAGTCTAAGTATATAATATTCCCTCTGTTCTTTGGTCTGCGTGTGTTGAATGTAACCTGTGCGTGTGAGAAGGGGAGCTGGAGAGCCTGTTATTTCATTTATTTCCATCCATGCCGAATCTGCAGATATCACGTTAACTGTCGTAGGGAATGTATTTTTATATTTAATCTATGCATGTTGTAGTTGGTGATTCATGTCTGTGCCATGTATTGCACTGTACACAATTACTTCATGATTCCAGACCAACAAGATTATTGTTATGGAGTGGCCAGCTCGCTCTCTGGACCTTAATCCAATAGAAAACTTGTGGGGTGACATAAAAAATGCTGTTACTGAGTTAAAACCAAGAAATGCAGAGGAACTGTGGAATGTAGTCCAATCATCCTGGGCTGGAATACCTCTTCACAGGTGCCAATGTAGTAAGTAGTAAAAGGATACCATTAATATGCACAATAATACATTAATAAATGATATATTTCCTTTTCCCTTTTTCAATAGTTTGGGTTAAGAACCGAGAAATGCTTAATAACTGCCTATAGAGGATTTATGGAATAGACGTGGTTGGATATTTCCTACCTAACTCTCTGACCTAATAATGATCATTTATCCGTGTGTAAACAGCTA
>JACXGM010005779.1:0-21159 GCA_016801145.1 Umbra pygmaea
ACACCAAACTTAACAGCTTAACATGAGCCAGACCTCACCAAACTTAACAGCTTAACATGAGCCATTCCTCACTAAAATTAACACCTTAACATGGGCCAGACCTCACCAAGCTTAAGAGTTTAACATGAGCCAGACTACACCAAAATGATTACCTTAACATGAGACAGACCTCACCAAACCTACCACCTTAACATGAGCCAGACCACACCAAACTTAACACCTTAACATGGGCCAGACCACACCAAACTTAACAGCTTAACATGAGCCAGACTACACCATACTTAACACCTTAACATGGGACAGACCACACCAAGGCTACTATGAACACAATCACACCAGCTTAATAAAGTCAGGGCTAGTCAAACTAGATGTGGGCTGCCCACATTACCACACTGGTACCTTGGTGGAGCCAGTGAGAATAACCTTGTGCCAATAGGTTTGTCTGCTTCCAGGCCAAATCGCTGAAATGCCATTAAGGGGTAAGGTCTAGCCTATGACCAATGACTAGTTGACAGAACGTGGGCAGCCTACATAGCACCAATGTATGCACAAACAGCCAGACATTTACTAAACAAACACCCATGGCCCTCCAGTCAGATTTCTAAAAAAAAGCTTATTTCTAGCATACCTTATTGTCAAGAATAAATGGGTACGTTTATGTCACTTTCATATCAATAAATGAACTCAGAAGGATTCAACAGATAAATATAATTATAAAATCACTCTGTATTTAGCTTTAAAACCGGGGTTTGTTCTGAATGGCCAATATATATGACATTATTTACAATAGTTTATTATTCTTGTCCATTTTACACTGGTTAGCACAAACAGTTATGAAAATTCTATTTTAAACTCAGCTAAATGCTGACAGATCTTTTAGTTGGCGAAATATGGTCAAGTGAAAAACAAAGTTGCATATATTATATTATAAATAATAAATAATGTAATTGTTCTACTAACTGGTGTATATCACCATAAATACACCACAGGGGTTTCTGGTATATGACCAATACACACAATTTTATTTTTATGGTAAGATAAACTGCAACTGTGATACTAAAACCAGTGTCAAGTGGGCTGTTATGTACAAGGATGACTTGAATTTATCATAATTTTTTACTACCATTGCTATTTAATAAATTAATGATGCATGGTTCACAAGGTCACTGATATGATAAGAACTGAGGCAATGGTTGAATTTATCCCTCAGATAGAATTAGTAAAACAAATTAATCTACATAAATGATCACGTTTCATATCTATACATTAATACTATCCATTGGATATAGTTCAGATAATTAACTTGTGAAAAACAGCACATCCCCTCCTCCTATATACTAAGGCTTTATCCACTCACCTGGCCCATTCATTCTGTGCACCTCCCCTTCGACAGGTACATTGTATAAATATTCCAACCTGAATTAGTTGGCCAGGAACCTTTGGGCTGCCTGAAGACGTGGAGAGAGAAAGACAGAGAGACAGACAGTTTTAGATGTGTCATATGTTTCTCAGGACTAGAAGGAAATAGATCAGATTTAAAACGGCTTACACTGAAAAAACATTGCAAGTATGGGACATGAAGTAAGTGCACTATTGATGATTATGATTGATTTAATGTGATTTCTTCTTTTAACAAAACAATTTATTGATTAATATATAGTTGTAATCAATGAACTGCATTATTGATTTTATTGATTGAGGTTTAATTATGATTTCTTGATTACACAAAATATTTTCAGTGGCTTGGTTCTTAAATATCATTGTTGCAAAAAACAACGCTTTGTACTGTATTTTACATAGTATTTTGTGGGATATTAAGAAGTTCAAAAATGACTTTCAAACTCCTACTCAATAAGGCACATTGATATTTGACATCATTAACATACCTTTCTTCTGATAATACAGAATGGCAAAGATGATTATAAGTTAGCAGCGACCTCTGAAGGCGATGGACAGAAAATTAAAAAGTTAAAGAAGAAAGTTAAGAAGAAGATGGATATGGATCTGCTGAAAAAGGAAGCAGAACTGGTGAGGTTGTTATTTGTTCATTTATGTAGCAAATAAATCATGGGTCTGAGTCATTTGGGACTAAATAAAGTCCCTGTTACCACACATGACCCATGTGCTTGCTAGTGACAGAGATATGGTTGGTGCATTGATTCATTGTTGGTCCTGTGGATTTATAATGTCATCTCCAATCTGACTTGTTGCAGGTTTGTGATTCTATAAAGAGTAAAACCAAAGAAAATAGACACCAGCACACTGTTCTTGGTTGTATTACATTTGGTCTTTTATTGGAGCTTTACTTATCGGCCTCACATGCCACCAAAGCTCTTCCCTGATATGACATCTTAAAATTAATTTTAATGTTCTCATTAAAATAAATTATTTAGAACAATCCACCTTATAATACCCGTCCTGAAAATACATAAAACATAAATAAAGCCTCAACAGTTTCAAGCAGAAAAGTAAATCATCTCTATCACTCTCTCTGAGCTAGGATGACCACAAGTTAACCTTGGATGAACTTCACAGGAAACATGGCACAAACTTAACCAGGGTGAGTAAATGTAGTGATTCAGTGTGTGTGCACATTTCACCCAGTTTGATCAGGTAGATCAATTGCTCCTAAGGATTTTAGCTTCAATTGCAGGAGCACTAAGTTCTTGTAGGTTATAGTACGAGGTCATATTGTGGTTAAATGTTGTTGTGCCATTATGTTTTGATTATTCTATAAACTATAAATATTTTCCTATGGTACAGAGTTTTCTCCAAAACTACAAAGTTTACTATCAAATACAAATGGTTGGTGGTCTGACATCCCTTTACTTAATCTCTCTTTCCCCTGGCTTTGTACAATGCAATTTCTGTAATATTCTCTTTTATCCATTCCTACCCAGGGTCTTTCCTCGAGCCAGGCCAGGGAGATCCTTCTTCGTGACGGCCCCAACAGCCTGTCCCCTCCGGCCACCACCCCTGAGTGGGTCAAGTTCTGCAAGATGCTCTTCGGTGGTTTCGCCATGTTGCTGTGGATCGGCGCTGGTCTCTGCTTCATGGCATTCACGATCCAGATGACCTCGGGGGGGGAAGATACCACCTATGATAATGTGAGAGTCGTGGCTCTACACAATGCAGGGAAAGGCTGATTTGATTCACATAAACTGGCAGGACCCACTGATCGTCATGATTTCCATTATGTTTATAAAATTGAGGGGCCTAGATATATTTTTTCATAGCTCCCATGCTAGAAAGCCCTGGTGTGAATCAAAGAATATAAACACAATGTAATTTGAGTTTCGACATGAACTTCAAAACAAACAGTAATGCAATAATCCTAAAATTGTGCTCTCTGTTATTGTTTTACAGTTGTACCTAGGTATTGTTCTTGCTATTGTAGTCATTATCACTGGCTTGTTCTCCTACTATCAAGAGGCCAAGAGCTCAAAGATTATGGACTCATTCAAAAAAATGGTTCCACAAGTAAGACCTATGTGTTTTCAAACACCTCAATGATTATATTGTTTTAGTTATATATTTTAACCCAATCAATTGCTTTTGATAGCAAGCCCTGGTTATCCGTGACGGTGAGAAGATGAGCATCAACACTGAAGATGTTGTGGTTGGCGATATTGTGGAGGTGAAAGGAGGAGACAGGATCCCAGCTGATCTCCGTATCATCTACTCCAATGCCTGCAAAGTGGGTAATTTAAAATCCATTAAATAATGATTTGCACACCTATACATTGTTGTATTAATGCATTTTACTGGCCCCACACAGGTTGACAACTCCTCCCTCACTGGTGAATCTGAGCCCCAATTTCGTAGTCCTGAATTCACCCATGACAACCCATTGGAGACCAGGAACATTGCCTTCTTCTCTACCAACTGTGTTGAAGGTAAAAGTTTTGCATATTTTTAAATAGATGTAGCAAGCTTATTACAGCTAATCATGACATTATGGGGTTACATGTAGTAGTCTTGAAACAAAAATATCAGTGTATAATAACTATAGAAATTTTACAACATCACTGTTAATATTTTTATGGTCATTGCCAGGGATGGGCAGTATTTATGATAAATGTAATTTAAATATTTATTTCAAATACAAATTAGTATTTGACAGGTTTGATGAAAATGTCTTCATAAATTGTATCAAAATACTTGGGTGTTTGTATTTCGTAGTTTAAAAATACTGTTAAATATTTGTAAAAAGTCTACCGTACATGATGACATCATACAAATATATCCATACCTGAAGAAAACAGTCAAGGTAAGAAACGCGTGTTAGAATTTGGTAATCAATTTAGTAGCCTGGGCTAAATCGTTTAGCACTTTATGTGATGTTCTAGCTAACTACTTGTCCCGAGTACCAGCCCTTACAGATAACAATATCTTGCTACTTTCAGCCTATGTTAAATGGGAGCAATGCCAAAACTATATAATTTGTCTGTGTTCCTAAAAAGTTTGAATTAATTATGTGACTGTCTCTATTATCAGACAGCTCTATCACTAATGGACAGCAGTGTCAAACTAGCACAAATGCTAATGTGAAAGGGTTTTATGGCTTTGTGCAGATGAATGCACTTCATACATTTTGTGAAATAACAACTATTTGCTTGAAAAACTATTGTTCTTTCACAAATAAAACCCCTAAATTGGGAAGCCTAATTGCTTTTGGTACATAACATATAAATTTGATTCTGATTAAAGTCAGTTGCATTGTCACGGTGTGGTGTGTGGAATGAAGAGGAAGACCGACAGGCAGCTGGCTTGACGTCTTACTTATTTGTTGGTCCAGGAAACATACTATAGCAATATACAGTGCAGGCTACTCTATAAGCAAGTGCACAATGGTAGATGCTTAACAATAACTATACTTCATATGCTTTATAGTGGCATAGGCACTTCTGGTAAACAGAGCTTATGTAAATACTCAAATTAAACATCACGCTTCTCACACTAACAAAAATCACATGTATCATTAATCACACAATGACCGACACCTCTCTCTAGTCTGGGCAGCTTATATGAAGAACATTTTAACCAACTAATAGAACACGTCTGAACGTAATCATTAATCAAACATATCTACAAGATACTAGCCTAAACCCTATCAAGCAACAACCCATACTAGAGAGAGGTGTCACAAACACTTAAAGGGGCATTTACAAATATAGTAACAGAAAACTACAATGCAATGCATTTGAATAAGAAAAACACAAACATAACTTATTTTAACTAATATATATATAAGGAGTCCTTGCTCAGTTTGTGTTTACTTCTGCCATCTGTTAGGGAAGCTTAACAAGCATGGTTTAAAACTGAAGTTTTTTAACATCTGCTGAGGGCAAGAAAATGGTAGCTCTTATAATTTCCGATACCTGAGATCTCAAATTGTAAAAATTTAACTGCTGACTTCTTTCTCTAACTTCACAATTTGCACTGTCAATTATACCTTCTCAATCATGGAGGATATCATATTAAAAATATATAATTGATAAAGCGATTTTTTGTTGTTTTTAAAACTATTGACATCAATTCAGAAGACTGAACTTTTTACAACTTCAATGCACGCTCTCACCAGCATTGCTGGAAATAAGCATGCAATATCTGTCGCTCCCCGAGTCCCTCATTTACTCTGGGTTTCTCCTCATCTAAATATAGAGGAACTCTCTCTCTCTCGATTTGACAGTCAATTTCAGCCTACTGTCACCAGTTTTAATACGTCTAGGACTGTAAGTGGCCGACCGGCCATAATAGTAAAATATGGAATGGACCGGCCGTTACGGAAAACTCCCGACCCTCCCGATGCCCAGTCCGTTCCTGAGATTGAGTAAGTTTGAAACCAAACAATTAATATTTATCATACAAAATGTCTTTGTTATGTAGCAAAAGCAATTGAGCTTCCCAATTTAAGGGTTTTCTTCATGAAAGAACAATATTCTTTTAGGAAAATAGTAGTATTCACAAAGTTGTGTCAGGGACATTCATCTGCACAAAGTCATATAACCTATTCACGTAGCACTCGTGCTAGCTGGTCTTTTGTTTGAGAGAGCTGTATGATTAGCAGGACCATCACATACTTACTTCAAAAGATTTAGCAACATAGACAAATTATAGAATTTTGTCATTGTTTCCCTTTAAGTTTTCATCATTCCCCTTTAACATTTAAATCTGTCAGCCATTTGGTAATTACATACTGACTTGCTAATTTAAAAACAATTGTGATGTTGAAACTAAAATACAAGTTTGCTTAATAAGGCTCCTTTATAAAGGGTTTATAAATGGTTTATAATTAGTTAATAAATTATGTTATAAACCATTTCAAAATCATTAACAAGATGTTATAACTCATTAAATTAACAAGGCAACTGTCCCCTGATGCTTGCCAAATAGTGAGCCTACTTGTACCTGTACTGCTAATCATCAGCTAGGACAGTAGCGTAGCACAAAAAATTAGGTGGGTGTGCATCTAAGAAACATAGATTTTTCTCTACAAAACAGAGGCCTATACTATGAAGCCAATTCACCATGCCATAGATTTCCATTTATTACCTGGCTTCACTAAACCTAACAATTGCGATCTAGATACGAGATGTCACAGTGATTATTATTAGATGTCACTAGATGTCACGGTCCATAATTATTAATTCATTAAATCAACCCAGGGTTTCCCAAACTAGTGACAAGCGCTTTCACATAAAATAGGCGGTGTGTGCACCAAGACCAATCACAGACATGGACAAGTCTGAGGATTAAATAGTAAATGTATGTACTGTCTCTACAGTGAAAGGGGATACATTGATTTTGGTCCGTATCAAACAGACAATAAATTAAAAAACCTGTCACAAACAAACGCAACACTATGCATAAAGTCTGTGGAACTTTAAGTGCACAACTTCGATGTTTCGCACTGCACTGGCACAAACGGCTCAAGATTAGTTATTAGCTGCTGAATGTGTAAACTAATGCATAATTAGTCTACTACACTGCTAGTATCCTGTAATATTCACTGGGTCATGTTGGTGGCTATTTTTGTGCATACACTTAAATGTGTGGATCTGGATGTTGTTTTTTAATAAAAAAATATCCAAATTTATTTTAAAATTAACACATTTTATGATTAAATCATAATAGCCAAGGTTTAGAGATTTTTTTGTTTTTGTCAAGGCTAATGTCAACCCCAGCCAGTGTGGCCGGCATCTACAGGACTACAGAACTGAGATATGGACTATGAGCACATGTTTTGGATGTTTTATATGTTCTGTTTCTTTAAGGCTGTGACAGCTCCTCCAGTTAACCAGTTCCTATTTAGTAGGTGAAGCCAGTATGTCATAGATCTGTTTAATAAGTGATTGCATTCAGCCGGTCTCGATTAGGGTATTAGTGCCTGTGCATAAAAGGGCTGCTTACCTGAGAGAGCTGTCGGTCATTGAATATTTGTTTTGAAGTATGTTTTGTTCAGTTCATGTTTAGTTTCATTTCAGGAGTTACTGTCTCGTCTTTTGTCTAAAGAGTGTAAAATAGTTTGAGTTTAATTGCGTACATGCTGTATATATATATATATATATTGTTTGGTTGTTTTCCCTAGTGTCCTATGCCACTGTAAAGAGCATAGCAGATATACAGGTCCTTCTCAAGAAATTAGCATATTGTTTTAACAAGTCTCTTGTTATTTAAGTTAAAAACTTTAAAGGCTTGTTTATTTTTAAATAAATATTTTTAGTTAAATATATTGTAGCTGTCTCAATATGGCCTTATCAGTTAAAGCGCTTTAACAATTTAGTCTCTCTGAAGTAAGTGCACTGATATGTAGGGGCTTTTAGACACATTTTGCCTCCATTAAAACACATTTTCAGGAAATGGCTCATGCTGAAACATTGGTTGGCATACACTGCAATATTTTGAGTTCCTTGATCAGTGATCCAACAGTGATATGTATTGTACCTCTTTAAATAGACTTTTTTTGGTTACACTTTATTTGGAGAGTCCGAAATTCCATCTGTAGGTGCTCTACAGATAGTTTGTTAATAGTCATATCATCAACAAACTATCAACAAACTATCTATTGATAAGCAACTAATTTTGTAGTTTAAGGGTATGTGTAAGTTTAGAATATGTTTTAGGGTAATGGTTAAGGTTAGGGTTAAGATTAGGGGAATGGTTAAAGTTAGGATTAAGGTTAGGGTTAGCAGATAATTTGTTAAAATGTTGTTGATAGTCTGCAGATAATCTGTAGAGCATCTACAGATACACTTTTTGGACACTTTTTAAAAATAAAGTTTTAACCTTTTTTCTACCAAAATGTTATGAGCTGATATTAATAAAAGTTTAAGAAACACTGACGTAAACCATTGACTATTCTCCATACTTGGTTCTTCCAGGAACTGCCAGAGGAATTGTCATCAACACTGGTGACCACACCATCATGGGTCGTATCGCTAACTTGGCCATGAGTCTGGAGGTCGGGCAGACGCCGATTTCCATTGAAATTGATCACTTCATTCATATCATCACTGCTGTGGCTGTCTTCCTGGGCGTGACTTTCTTAATACTCTCTCTTATTATTGGATATGGTTGGCTGTCATCTGTTATCTTCCTCATTGGTATCATTGTTGCTAATGTGCCGGAAGGTCTCCTTGCTACAGTGACCGTAAGTGTTAAAAACATCTTTAACAAAAAGTCTGTCCAATCAAAAATATTTTTGTCATTGTTGTTTTTTGAATCCTCTATAATTGGTTTTCAACATAGGTGTGTCTAACTCTGACTGCCAAGAGAATGGCCAAGAAGAACTGCCTGGTGAAGAACCTTGAAGCTGTGGAGACCCTGGGCTCCACATCCACCATCTGCTCTGACAAGACAGGCACCCTGACCCAGAACAGGATGACCGTGGCTCACATGTGGTTTGACAACCATGTTCATGATGCGGACACCACAGAGAACCAAAGTGGTACCACCTTTGACAAAAGCTCTGACACCTGGGCTGCCCTTGCTAGAATCGCTGGCCTGTGCAATCGAGCCGTGTTCCTGGCAGAACAGACCAACGTACCGATCCTCAGGAGAGACGTGGCTGGTGATGCCTCAGAGGCTGCGCTACTGAAATGTATTGAGCTGTGCTGTGGGTCTGTTAAAGACATGAGGGAGAAACACCGAACTGTAGCTGAGATTCCTTTCAACTCCACCAACAAATACCAGGTAGTCGCTTTCATCGTGTAGTATATACAATTCAATGTATGCAAGAACACTACACTTAGAATTTGCTTGACCCTACACTTAAGGGTATTCAGTTGTCTTTGTTGTTTTTAATGCAATAAAGCCATGATAAGTAAACCTCTAAAATGTTTTGTCTCTCAGCTCTCCATTCATAAGAACAACACACCTGGAGTGTCCAACCACCTTCTGGTGATGAAGGGAGCCCCTGAGAAAATCCTGGACCGCTGCTCCACCATCCTGATCCGCGGCAAGGAACAGCCTCTGGACGACAAGATGAAGGAATCCTTCCAGAATGCCTACGAAGAGCTGGGGGGGATGGGAGAGAGAGTGCTGGGTAAGAGGTCATGCACCAATATGGAAACATATTTAATCAATAGACCTAATACACTGGCAGGTTTGGTTCTAGCTTGTCTCTAACTGTGTTCTTTTCAGGTTTCTGTCATTTCTATCTCCCTGATGACCAGTTTCCTGAAGGCTTTGCTTTTGACTGTGAAGTTATGAACTTTCCTACTGGGAATCTGTGCTTCATCGGCCTCATGTCCATGATTGACCCTCCTCGTGCTGCTGTTCCTGATGCTGTGAACAAGTGTAGAGGCGCTGGAATCAAGGTATAGGAATACTACACTAAAAACATCAGTCCTCACAAAAAGTTGCTGCTGTGATCAGACCACTCAGCTTTTCTTACTCCCTGTAGGTTATCATGGTCACTGGTGATCATCCCATCACTGCTAAGGCCATTGCTAAGGGTGTGGGTATCATCTCTGAGGGCAACGAGACTGTTGAGGACATTGCTGCTCGTCTGAAGATCCCAGTTTCTGAGGTCGACCCAAGGTATGTGGCAGTTGTTTGGGTATCATTTTCATTTGTGTCCTCATACAATCCACTTTTTAAGCTCAAAGACAGAAATCTATGTTTTTACATTTTGTGCATTGTATATAGAGTGAATTTCCATCTTTGTACCCTACAGACAGGCCAAGGCATGTGTTATCCATGGTGGAGAGTTGAAGGACATGACCCCAGAGCAGTTGGATGACACCCTGAAGTATCACACTGAGATTGTGTTTGCCAGAACTTCTCCTCAGCAGAAGCTCATCATTGTGGAGGGTTGCCAGCGTCAGGTAGTATTTCACTGAATTAATCAATAATTCAGTCAGAATGATTGAATCGTTAGTTGCTAAGACTTGTAAATAATTTCCTATCCACAGGGTGCTGTTGTGGCTGTGACCGGTGATGGCGTGAATGATTCTCCAGCTCTAAAGAAGGCTGACATCGGTGTTGCCATGGGTATCGCTGGATCTGACGTCTCTAAGCAGGCTGCAGATATGATCCTCCTGGACGACAACTTTGCCTCCATTGTGACTGGTGTTGAAGAGGGTAAGATGGGCATTCATTTGATGGATCGTTCCACCCTTTTCTCAACTGTCCTTCTTACCAAACTTCTGTTTCCTTTTAGGCCGTCTGATCTTTGACAACTTGAAGAAGTCCATTGCCTACACTCTGACTAGTAAAATTCCAGAGATGTCACCGTTCTTCTTCTTAATCGTTGGTGGCGTGCCACTGGCATTGGGAGTTGTTGGCATTCTCTTAATCGACCTGGGAACTGACATGGTGAGCCAGACATTTTTAGTAGTGGAAAACTGTCAAATTTATTCTTATTTGTTGCTTTCCTTGGTCTGCCATAAAATGACACTAATAAATGAACCATAACAGTGTACAGGTGAAGTCACTCTAGATACAGTATGAGTACCTACCAAAATGAATTAATTCTCGAATCAATTATTTTGAATGAGTAATGTATGTAACTACTCTTAATTATGTACTTTGTTTTATTGCAATGGACAGATTATATGATAATGTAAGAAATTTCCTCAACATCACTTTAACAACAATACAATGTGGATGTCTGTCCTATTATTAACTTCAAGATCCCCGCTATCTCCCTGGCCTATGAAAAAGCTGAGAATGACATCATGAAGAGACAGCCCAGAAACTCCAAAACTGACAAACTGGTGAACCAGAGGCTAATTAGCATGGCCTACGGTCAAATTGGTAATGCGTTCATTTGGCCCTGCTTCTGATTTTACTTACGGGCTTGTGTGTTAATTAATTAATGTCAGAATAGTATTGGTCTCTTCACTGAAAACATTGTTTTCTCTTTGCAGGTATGATGCAATCTGCGTGCGGGTTCTTCACATATTTTGTAGTCATGGGTGAAAATGGGTTCCATCCATTGTCTCTGCTAGGAGTTCGTTTAGATTGGGAAAACAAGTATCTGAATGACATGGAGGACAGTTATGGCCAGCAGTGGGTCAGTATAATGAAGCTGTTCTACCTTTTGCTTTACAGAAGGAATAGCATTAGACATGTTTTGATTTGTTTGTTTTTTTCAGGATCTTTTTGTACTGTCTAAATTATCCCAGTACACACGCAGCAACATTTTATTTGGATATGTACAGAACATCAACACTGTAAATGTAGTAAAACAAAATGCTTTGTACAACTAGAGTCTCTGTCCAAGGCACATACAGAATCTTTAATTGAAATGTCTCACAACAAATACTGTAATGTATACGTGGCTTGGCTGTTGCTGGATATGGAAACAGGACATTTGGAATTTTAAACATTGCTGAAGTCCTGCCTTAAATGTCTTCAAATTAATATAGCTACTGGTAACATATACTGGTACAAAATATACATATATAATATTACATTACGTGGTGGTATATCTAGTTAGCTTGAGAGTTTTAGCTGCTGTAAGCCAGCTTACCGGAAGTAGCCATGTTCTTGAAAGAGACGGGCAGCTCCCTGAACGCCTGACAGAATGGCACTGGCAAAGTATGAGTAATATTACTGGGAAAGTCAAAAAGGAAAAATATTCATAGTACAACCTACAGTACTATCTGTTGTGGTAACTATGGTGTTTGCTCTATAAGCTGTTACTCATACACTACTTTAAGGCAAAGCTAACAAAAACACAACAGTCATATTTACTCAGAAAACGAGGACAGCAACATCTATCAAGGTGAAATCCCTGACGCATATTTCATGTGACATGGTTTTAACTCCAATAGCAGTACATGGACAACCAAAAAAATTTAAGTCAAAATGTTATGTTTTTTGGGTGAATTATTTTAGCCTTGGCACCACACTACACATTACCCAGTATTTGAGCTTTGTTGTTAAGCTAACTAGCTAACCAAATATTTTGTATAAATCAACACTGTCCATAATGCAGTATATTTCCCTATGTTATCTTTAATGATTTTCTGAAATTCCTCAAATGAGATATAACATGTACAATTATCTTTCAGACCTTTGAGAGCAGAAAGGTCCTCGAGTTCACCTGCCACACTGCATACTTCGCCAGTATTGTGATTACACAGGTGGCCGATCTGCTCATTGTTAAGACCAGGAAGAACTCCATCGTGCAGCAGGGAATGGAGTGAGTACAACCAGTGTATGTAGATGTGGCTGTCTGGGACACTAAAAATATTTCATTAGGCTTCATCTTCACTTCTCTGGGCTTGTACACATTTTCATACATTTCTGCCACTTCATTTATAATCTACACTCATCTGCTACTTCATTAGGTTCAACTTGCTAGTATGGTTTTGGACCCCCTTTTGACTGCAGAACTGCCTTAATTCTTCATGATGTAGATTCAACAAGGCCTGGAGACTTTCTTCACAAGTTTTGGTTTGTTGATGGCACTGTGATCATAAAGGGATGGACATGGTTAGCAACAATACTTGTGTGTTCTTAGCTGTGGTATTTAAACTTTGCTCAATTGGTACTAAGGGGCCTAAAATGTGCCAAGAAAATATCCCTCACAACATTAAACCACCAGATTGAAACGTTACAAGGCAGGATGAATCCATGCTTTCAGATTGTTTGTGTCAAATTCCAACCGTGTCATCTGAATGTAGAAGCTGTTTTCCAGACTCATCAGACCAGTCAAAGTTTTCGTATTTTGGTGGGCCTTTTGAAATTGTAGACTGAGTTTCCGGTTCTTAGCTCACAGGACTGGTCACCTTTGTGGTGTTCTGTTGCTGTAGCCCATCTGCTACAAGGTTCAACATGTCATTGATGTTCTTCGACTTTTCTTGGCTGTATCTAGTGGAAATTTGAGTTAATGTTGCTTTCTATCTGCTCTAACCAATCTGGCCATTCTCCTCTGACATATGCCATCAACAAGGCATTTTTGCCCAGAGAACTGCTGCTCACTGGATATTTTCTCTTTTTCTGACCTTTCTAAGCGAACCCTACATATGGTTGTACAGGACAATCCCAGCAGAATTAAATAATTAAATATGTCTTAAATTGCTTAAATACTAAAACCAGCCCGCCTGGCACAAACAAACATGCCACCTTTAAAGTTGTATCACCTTTCCAACTCATTCTAATGCTCGGTTTGAACTCCAGCAGATCATCTTGACCATGTTTACGTTCCTAAATGCACACTCTTACAGGTGTGAAGTAATTAAGAAAAATATAGTGTATAGTGTATATTGAAATACTGTGTCTGTGCTTTACTATGTATAACTATTGTGACAAATGGTTTTTAGTACAGCTGCTTTTAATAAATGAATAATTGTTCAATTTAAATTTGTTTTTCCAACTTAGAAACCGTGTTCTCATCTTTGGAATGCTAACAGAAACTGCACTGGCACTCTTTGTGTCCTACTGCCCTGGAATGGATGTTGCACTCAGATTGTATCCACTTAAGTGAGCAGACTTACCATCCTCTTTATTTACGCTTGAAACTTAAGTCATTTTACAACCAGATTTTTTAAAAATTTGAATAAAATTTAAACAAAAAGACTTTCAAATCACACTAGCCGATATTTTATTTAAAATAGAACATAAATAAAATAACAAATGTGTAAACTGAGACATTTTGCACTTTTATCCACTAAATTAGTTAATTTCAAATTTGATACCTGCTACAGGTCTCAAAAAAGTTAGCACTGGGGCAACAAATGGCTGAAAAAGCCAATCTGTGAAGAGTGCATGAAAAGATTATTGAATACTTAAAAATGGTCCTCAATGTCAAATTGTAAAAGCTTTGCTTATCACATCATCTATAGTGTATAACATCATCAAAAGATTTGGGCCCTCAGATGACACTGCATCACTCATCGGCATGATTGTGTCAATGACATTACTAATTGGGCCAAGAAATACTTCCAGAAATCACTGTCGGTAAACACAATCAGCCGTGCCATCTGTAGATGCCAACTAAAGCTCTATAATGCACAAAAGGAAGCCATATAAGTTCTCATTCCTCTTTTGCATGGAGGACATAGCGTCCGTGATTTTTAAAATATGTCAAATTTGGACTCGTTTGATCATAAAACACTTTTCCACTTTGGAATAGTCAATTTTAATTGAGCCTTGTCCCATAGGATACAATGGCACTTCTGGACCATGTTCACATATGGCTTCCTTTTTGTATAATAGAGCTTTAGTTGGCATCTGCAGATGGCACGGCTGATTGTGTTTACCGACAGTGGTTTCTGGAAGTATTTCTTGGCCCATTTAGTAATGTCATTGACACAGACAACACTGCAACACTTATCGGCATTACTGAGGGCCCAAGAACACTGGAATGCAATAAAGGTCTTTGGCCATGTCTCAAGATTTCAACAGAAAAAAGTACAGTAAAGATACTGTCCTGCAATATATCAACAGATTTCCCCCAAAATAATTCCCAACCTCCAAACCCCCTCCCGCTACCCATCTTAATATTCCCATTCAATTCTGTCAAATGCCTTCTCAGCATCCAGCGATACCACAAGTTTCAGTGATTTTGAAAACTGTTTTAAATAAATAATATTAAACAGGCCCTGAATGTTAGCAAATGAATGTCTACCCTTAATGCAGCCTGTCTGTTCCTCTGAGATGACTGTTACGAGGTTCACCTCTAGGTGTCTCACTAATACTGTTGCGAGGACCTTCACATCCAGATTAAGGTGACTAAGGGGTAAAGACGCTTGTGCCAAAGTTATGGGGAGCACACCACGGTCCAATGACTCATTATACATAGATAAGAGTAAGTGAGCCAAATGCAAGTGGAATATCTATAAAAGAATTGGTAACACTTTACAATAAGTTACACAAAAATGTAAGAATTGTAAAAATGTAAGTCCTGAATGACGGTAAATCAAGCACTAATGATTATATATTGATAAACATACTGTGGGTTACCATATGAATGAATAATTTGGTAATAGTAAAATAATGAGAACATAGAATGAGAGTTACAGTATCAATGAATGATTAGGAAATCAGATAAACTTCTTTCCTGGAATTTAGTAAAAGTAGTACAAGTAGTAAAATGTATAGATGTCAGATGGGATGACTTCCATGATATTGTTTAATGATATTCACAACACATTTATATTCATATCCCAGGTATATTGTTAGCATTGTTGAAGGCTTAAAAGAAACTGTCCGCTTCTACACTGCACACTTTAATCCTATCCGCTGTCAAACAAACAAAAGTCGATTTTGACACGCCCAAAGCGCACTTGCGCCATGCGCTTCATGCCATGCGCTTAGATCGTTAAAATAGGGCCCATAATCACACCTCTTAAATAAACCTTAAGCGTCTCCCATAAAAGCCAAGGGAGGTTGAGTCGGTCTGATTAGAATATAAAAATGATCAATAGCAGAAGTAACACAATTACAGAAACTAGAGTCAGAAAGGAAGAGAGAATTAAACCTATACAATTTTCTGTATCTTTTGATGATGTTATACACTGTAGATGCCTCTCTAAGACATCGCTTTCATAGCTATTAATGTTACAGACTTGATATCAATTATCCTAATTAGTTATACACTGTAGATGCCTCTCTAAGACATCGCTTTCATAGCTTTTAATGTTACAGACTTGATATCAATTAACCTAATTAGTTGCTAGATGTTTTTTTGCCATTTGTTTCCCACTAGCCAACTTTTCTGATACCTGTAGCGAGCATCAATTATGAATTAAGCTAATTTAATAAATATAAGTTTAAAATTTCTCAGTATAAACATTTTTTTGTTATGTTATATATGTTCTAATGTGAATAAAATACTGGCTTATGTGATTTTAAAGTCTATTAGTTTTAATTTTATTAAAATGTTATAAATGTTCCAACTTTTCCAGAATTTAGGTTGTACTGTTAGAAGAGGTAAAATGAAGTGATAAAGTGTTTGTAGTACAAAGAATATGAGCACAGCTTAATTTCTATGGTTTCTTTTCTTCCTAAGTAATATTTATCTATTTAATATATTTTTTATATATATTTTTTTACATTCTCTTATTTCTCAGACTTCTTTGGTGGTTCACGGCATTGCCATATGCCCTTCTCATCTTTGTTTATGATGAGACCAGGAAATACATCCTAAGACGAAACCCAGGAGGTAAGTGTTCAAATACATTACACAAAAACTAGCTCTTAAGCTAATGCTGACAAATATGATTCACAGGAAATCACAGTGTCAAGTTGCTGGCACAAGATTTTCACTGTACATGCAATTACATCTGCAGTTTTGAACAATAAACTAACTAAAAAAATATACAAACTAATGTACCAATGGAGCATGTGTTCCAATCTTCACTATTGAATAACAAGCAAAGAACTAAAATAAAAATATAAAAATGTTGTTAATGACATGACAGTTAAAGGAACCATTGTGGATTACAGAGATATATAGGTTGGTTAGAAATCTAACCAATTTTCTCTTCCTTAAGGTTGGGTGGAACAGGAGACATACTATTAGAAGAAAAAAGCCATCCCTGAAACATCAAGATGGAGTAAAACAACAATGCTACAGCAGAGCCTTATTTCACAAGTTAAAGATGAATAAATTTTTTTTAAATATCCCATTTTGGGCCCTATTTGTTATATACAGGTCCATCTCAAGAAATGTGCATATTGTGATAAAGTTCATTATTTTCCATAATGTAATGATAAAAATTAAACTTTCATATATTTTAGATTTATTGCACACCAACTGAAATATTTCAGGTCATTTATTGTTTTAATACTGATGATTTTGGCATACAGCTCATGAAAACCCAAAATTCCTCAAAGAATTAGCATATTTCATCTGACCAATAAAAGAAGTGTTTGTAATACAAAAAAAAGAAAAAGAAAAAGTCAACCTTCAAATAATTATGTTCAGTTATGCACTCAATACTTGGTCGGGAATCCTTTTGCAGAAATGACTGCTTCAATGCGGCGTGGCATGGAGGCAATCAGCCTGTGGCACTGCTGAGGTGTTATGGAGGCCCAGGATGCTTCGATAGTGGCCTTAAGCTCATCCAGAGTGTGGGGTCTTGCGTCTCTTAACTTTCTCTTCACAATATCCCACAGCTTCTCTATGGGGTTCAGGTCAGGAGAGTTGGCAGCCAATTGAGCACAGTAATACCATGGTCCGTAAACCATTTACCAGTGGTTTTGGCACTGTGAGCAGGTGCCAGGTCGTGCTGAAAAATGAAATCTTCATCTCCATAAAGCTTTTCAGCAGATGGAAGCATGAAATGCTCCAAAATCTCCTGACCCTGCCCTTGATAAAACACACACTGTAAAAAATTGCTGTAAATTTACAAGGAAATTCTACAGTAATATACTGTTTTCTCGACATACAGCACACTACTGTAAAATAAAAAGTGTTAAGGGTGTTTCAGCACCTCCCTCTGCAAATGTTTGTAGTTACAGTATTTAACTGTAAATTAGTACACCATGGACTAGTTGATTAGTAGAAAAATTGAATCAGGTGTGCTAGCTTAAATACATGGACTGGCTGGTGGTACTTGAGGAGAGGTTAACACGTGATCACAAATGTTTCCTTCACAGCAAATATCTGGTCTCATGTTTGTGTCATTTAGCTCTAAGCTTGCTACTTGTTAGTTTATTTAAGATTAAACTGTTCAGATTTATAAACATGAAAGCAGCAAAAGCCAGGTCAAAATTTGGATTTTTAGTTTAAAATAACATTCAGTACATTATGCCTGATATTTTGAAAATAGTTTGAAACATTGTTTAAAAAAAAAACTCCTGTGGGTTGTAATATACTGGACTATTTGTTGATCTATTGAGTATTTGAAGTAATTAAACAAGTGATTGGTGTAGAAAACAAATTATCCAGTGTTATTTCACACATTTTAATATTAGCCAATGCATATTTCCTAAATTCTGACATTGAAGTCAAACTGTTACCCTAAAGAAATACTTAAAACATTCACAAATCAATATATACTGATCATATTTCCCAGAAGTCTCTACTGCAGGTAAATTTGTGCATTTGCCTTAATGTTTGTAGATGTATGGTACATCAATTACTTAGTTATTTCACTGCCATTCAAATTTAAGTGTTTGGGATTAAAAGATAATGTAACATGTTAATTTCACTTATTGCATCCATGATGACAAAACCGTTCCAGTTTAGATACAGTTTTGGTAGGAACATGTGGCTTGTTTGCAGGTGTCTGCAATTGTTCTGATTGCAAAGATGAGTTGAAAACTTCCATTTGGGAATGGTCATACTCAGGCTTCATTCCAGCAAGTGAGGGTCCACCATTCTAGTGTACATTTGCTTGTGGGGCTGTTATGTCTGAGGTTTTTTCTGCAACTCAGTAGATGAAATGCAGCTTGCCTGGCTAGAAAACTGGGAGGAGAACTGGTGTATCTACACTAATGAATCCAGTGTGCTTTTTTTGGGGTTAATCACAGATTGCAACTGATTTCAGGTTCATATACCGCCACCAACTGTACCAGTGTGTGAGGCCAGTCACTAATGCTTTTTCTATTTATACAGTCTAACCATATCAACTGGAACAACACAGTCTATAACGGTTGGCCAAAAAAACTGACTGAACACCACCCCCTCTATGAAACATCTTAATATAATTAATACCAGGTGTGCCATGCCCTTTTCATTTTCTAACAACCAACCATGACAGTGCATGTTAGCGATCAACATATGGTCATTGAATTTGATTAATTTACATAAGTTCTCACATGTTATTAAAAATTGTTTAATCTCTTGCAGGCTTAAATAAGATTCTGCGATATATTAACTCCATCCATTCATTGAACACATAAACACAATTACCACTAAGTCATTCCATGTCAGACCACATTTCAGAGTAAGTAAAACTCTACATTGTGTTGCCTTCAAAGGTGCTGTGCAGTTGTTTCTCAGCAGTTCATGAGGCTGCACATGAAATGCATTGTAATCTGGAAGTAGCATTTAGCACTACTGCTAGATCTGTTGAGACTTCAGGTAATGACCAAAGTATCTTTTCTAGAACAACCTTTTCTGTTATGGGAGGTCAAATTTTGTATTACAGTGGATTTGTATATTCAATCACTGTCACTTAATTTTATTGGGCATTATATTAACAAATGAATACATAATCTATGTGAAGGCAACAAACCAAAAAAATCACAGTAAAATTAAAACCTACAATGGAGCATGCTGATCATTATTATATTTAGTGGTGTGGCTAACAGTGAGCCACATGAACCACACATTTAGACCAAAACTAAATTGATAATTCTGTCATGAATTTGCTTGATATAGATCCTTTTGAGATTTACAGTATGTTGCTGTTTAGGTTTTGGAAACATCAGCTGCTTTTCTTACAAATTAATTATCTGAATATGTTTGAAACACATTTTTCTGCACACATAAGCATACTTTTTGATAGAAAAGTAAATATGATTTAATCTATTATTATTATTATTTTTTTGCCTGTTTTAACTTTACTCTGATTGATGATGCTGTGTTATATTTTTCAAGTTAACACAGGTGTACATCAACTTGTTTTGGAGTGATTGTAGTATACAGAATGAAATCTCTGCTGCCGGTAAATTAATGTAAATGTAATAACATACAGTTATACATTGTAAAGCAATAATCAGTATCAATGCTGTAGATATACAGGGGCGCAGATGGCTCAGTGGAGTAGTCAGAAGGTGGCTAGTTCGATTCCCGACTGATCCAAATGTCGTTGTGTCCTTGGGCAAGACACTTTACCCAAATTGCTCCAAGGTCGTTGCCGTAAATAAGAAACTGTTCTTAGTCAACTTACCTGGTTAAATAAAGGTTAAATAAAAAATAAATACAACTCTGCTGCCAGTAATCTACTGTAAATGTCAGAAAATACACACTTTACTGGCAATTCTGGAACATTGTGTACCAACCACAATAGCAAAGCCCTTTCTGTTTGGTGTTAGCCTCCACGGACTGTAGGACAGCTTTGCTAACTTATGGTCTTACATGTCAGCCAAGTGAAGAGTTTTCTTCCAACTCTGGCTTAGACATGTTGCTAAGTTAGGTATCTTTCAAACACAGACATTTCTTGTAAAAAACAAAAAATATCTTAATAATTACAGATTCATGTTTAAAGAGGTGTTAACTTTAAAGAAATTAACATGAATACACATCTCTTTATTGCCAACACAGCTGCCAGTAATTTACTCTATACAGTAGTAAACTGTATTGTTAGAATACAGTAACGGGCTGTAATCTTGTTCACAGTAACACTGCTGTAATTAAATAGCTCTTTACTGGCAACTCAGCTGCCCGTATTTTACTGTAAATTTACAGCAAAATATTTTACAGTGCAGTGGACCAACACCAGCAGCTGACATGGCACCCCAGACCATCACAGACTGTAGGTACTTGACACTGGACTTGACATTTTGGCATTTCCTTCTCCCCAGTCTTCCTCCAGACTCTGGCACCTTGATTTCCGAATGACATGCAAAATTTGCTTTCATCCGAAAAAGTACTTTGGACAACTTAGCAACAGTCCAGTGCTGCTTCTCTGTAGCCCAGGTCAGGCGCTTCTGCCGCTGTTTCTGGTTCAAAAGTGGCTTGACCTGGGGAATGCGGCACCTGTAGCCCATTTCCTGCACACACCTGTGCACGGTGGCTCTGGAAGTTTC
>JACXGM010005779.1:21259-34380 GCA_016801145.1 Umbra pygmaea
CACTGAGGTGCCTTGATACAGCACTCTGGGAACAGCCTATTTGTTCAGAAATTTCTTTCTGTGTCTTACCCTCTTGCTTGAGGGTGTCAATGATGGCCTTCTGGACAGCAGTCAGGTCGGCAGTTTTACCCATGATTGCGGTTTTGAGTAATGAAACAGGCTGGGAGTTTTTAAAAGCCTCAGGAATCTTTTGCAGGTGGTTAGAGTTAATTAGTTGATTCAGATGATTAGGTTTATCGCTCGTTTAGAGACCCTTTTCATGATATACTAATTCTTTGAGATAGGAATATTGGGTTTTCTTGAGCTGTATGCCAAAATCATCAGTATTAAAACAATAAATGACCTGAAATATTTCAGTTGGTTTGCAATGAATCTAAAATATATTAAAGTTAAATTTTTATCATTACATTATGGAAAATAATGAACTTTATCACAATATGCAATTTTTTTTTAGATTTATATATATCTGATTAACAATTCAGAAATTACAGTACCTTTTGTACATGCCCCCCCCCCCATTTTTGTCTTTTAAAGTCCAACAAATTACTGACTTTATATTTACGTTGATATAAAGTTGTATTTTGCAGAGACACACTTATCTTCTGTGAGCTAAGGGATTCCAAAAAAAGAACACCACCTCAAATGGTTCAAAATTACTGTTTTATTCAATTGTATGACCTTTTCTAAAAGTCTAATTTAAAAAGGGACACTAATATTGGGTTAAAATGTGAAGTTCATAGAATTGTATGTAGACCTCCGAGAAAGGATTGTATGAAGGCACACATCTAGGGAAAGGTACAGAAAATTATCTGGAGCATTGAAGGTCCCATTATCTGTAAATGGAAGAAGTTTGGAACAATGGGTTTTCCATTAATGTTACACTGAACATGAGCTAAATAATTCTGCACTGCACTACTGACAGAGATTTTTTCAGTGACTTACATGGTGTTACTCAACACCCTTTCATCTGACATTGACTAAATCAAGCTTCCTCTTGGAGCACTACTTTTGGCAAAGGTCTGGTCAGAAGTAATGTCTTTTGAGACTGTATTTCATTGTCATTATCACTGTATCACCCATAATGGTGATCCTTTGCAAACATACATTTTTCGATCAGTAGTTTGTCAGTGTTCTTGACACACACAGAGGAAGGTCAACATCATCAACAAGCACTATAGTAAGTAACTTTTGCTTGATAGAGTTTTTGTTGGCACCTGCAGAAGGCACGGCGGATTGTGTTTACCGACAGTGGTTTTTGGAAGTATTCCTGGGCCCATTTAGTAATGTCATTGACACAATCATTCTGATGTGGTCCCACAAAGGCATCCACACATGTATCCAATAAATGTCTTTGACCTTGTCCCATGAGCATAATGATTTATCCAGTTTCTCTATATATTTCAATGATGTTTTTTACAGTAGATGATACGATTTGCAAAGCCTTTGCAATTTCGAATTGAGGAACATTGTTTTTAAAGTATTCAACAGTCTTTTTACACACTCACAGATTGGAGAGCCTCAGCCCATCATTTCTTCTGAGAGACTCTGCCTCGTTAAGACATCCCTTTATAGCTAATCATGTTATACACATGATATCAATTAAAGTCAAAGTCAAATATGTTTATTTGTCATATGCATCGAATGACATCACATCATCCTATGCAGATTAATTCTTGTGACATGGCTCGACACATCTACACAGTGGGCTTAAAAAGATTATATACAATATGAAGAAATTTTAAAACCATAATAATAATAATAGCAATACACTATGTACTGAACAGTGATCCGGAGTGTACAACAGCAGAAGTAATAAATATTATAAATATGGCATGGAAAATTACTTTTTAAAGGTGCATTGAATTCTGCTACTCAGATGTAGAGTGGATAAAGTGAGCAGAGAATGTCAGGGCTCAAGAAATGATTTGTAATCAATGTTCCATGTTAAGCAGCCGAATGGCCTGCGGAAAGAAACTGTTTTTTAGTCTGGTAGTCCGTGATTTGATGCTCCGGTAACGTCTACCAGATGGCAGCAGTGAGAAAAGGGCACGGCCTGGATGACTGTGGTCTTTTAAGATGTTCTGTGTTTTCCTAAGGCAGCGTTTGTGGTAAATGCCTTGCACGGTGGGGAGACAACAGCCTATGATGCGCTCCGCTGACTTCACCACCCTCTGAAAGGCCTTGCGATCAGCAGCGGAGCAGCTGCCGTACAAGGCTGTAATGCAACCTGAAAGGATGCTTTCAATGGTGCACCTGTTGAAGTTTATTCAAATCCTGGCAGACATGCCAAACTTCTTGAGTCTCCTCAGGAAGTATAGGCACTTTTGGGCAGTTTTTGTCAACTTAATTAGTTGCTAGATGTTTTCCAAGCTAAATCTTTCCAAATTTCTTGCTTTTTTAGCCCTTTGTTTCCCCTTGCCAACTTTTTCGAGACAAAATTCCTGGCACCTAGTAATGGGCATTCGATGCTCCATTACTATTCTTCAAGCAGCAGGATCAAGCTGTCAACAAAAACTCAAAATTTACTTTGCAAAATAAAAGCTGTTGTGTTTGACATTTGACTTAATGTCCATCCTTCTAGCAGTATGTATTGTGATGGCAGCAGTTATATGTATATATATATTTGTTAAATGCATGGCAATGTGTCAAATATCACTGACATAGCAAATTCTGAGTTTGTGTTGACAGCTTGATCATGCTGCTTGAAGAACAGTAAAGGAGCCTCAAATGCCAATCACTACTGGCACCCATGACTGGCAATGCACAAGGAATACTTTAAAAACATGAACAGTACAATTCTAGAAATAAACTCAAAATTCCTACATGTGAGAAACACTGCACTTTATTAATGTTGCAATGGAACCAACCAAATTCATACAATTATTTAACAAAAAAATCAAGTTTCCATAATTATTGGCACTCCTTATTCAGTACTTATTGCAACCACATTTTGCAAGGATAACAACATGGAGTCTCTTCCTGTAACATTTGACAAGGGTAAGGAACACATTTCGATTCCATTTTCGGAGCAATCCTGCATTCAGATCATTTCAAGATCCTTCAAATTGTTGGGTTTGAGCTAATCAACTGCCCTCTTCAACTCAAACCATAGGTTTTTAATTGGATTGTGGTGCAGGGACTGAGATGGCCATGGCAAGACATTGATTTTGTTGTCACAGAACCATGTCCGTGTGGATCTTAAGGTATGTTTTGGGTCTTTGTCTTGAAAAGTCCACTTACCGCCAAGTCCCAGTCGGCGGTACTACCTCTTTTGAACTACCTGTTCTTTGTTTTCTTCATGGTGTTGGATGACAAAGGGATATTGCATTACCTCATTACCAAATTTTTATACCCTAGAACAGGGGTTTTCAACTCTAACCCTATGGGGTACGGAGCCTGCTGGTTTTCTGTTCTACCTCAACATTAATCTGTCTCATCTGGTGTCCCAGGTCTGAATAAGTCTCAGATTAGAGGGTTGCAATGAAAAAGTAGAGTGGAACTGGCTTTGAGGTACAGAGTTTAGTATGAGGGCCCAAGAGGAACAGAAAGTGATACAATTGCTCAATATAGTTCTTTAAGACTTAGGTTAACTTAAACAATTGGAAATTATTTCCTGGTTTCATTTGGTAGATAGTAATTGCAATAACGTTTACATGCCAGTGGTTGTGAAACCTTGATTTGGAGGATTTTGTCATGGCTATATTCCAACTAAACTAGAGTGCAGACATGTTATTGAGAACCAGTTTAGATTCTCGTCATATGTATATGTGTTAAGTTAGACCGCATTTATCTTTGATGTTTCCTGCTGCAGTACTGTATTATTCTCCTGTGTATTCTGCTGAAGTTTATTCTATATTGTGTTTGTGGCTACACTCATTTCAGCCACAGTTTGTTTTCGGAGTTCTATTGACCAGTAAAACCATCAGCTCCAAGTCGGAACTCTCTGCATGTGACTCCTCATTACATTACATCTGTGATAAGTACATTGATTTTTATTAAAATAAATGATTGTGGGTGGTTCCATTGACACATTCAGATGTTGGTAGTTTGAGCTTTACTCTATAATTGTAATGTTTATATATTTTACAGTATTGTTTGTGCATCACCACTGTAAATAAACTCATAACACACTTGTTTGGGCTTGCGTTGCGAGCTGGCCAAAAAGTAGTCAAAATGGATGCCAATAAAATTCTGAATGGAAAGTTTACTTTTAAAAAGTTGCCAAATGGTTCCATTGACAAGATCAAAGTGATCTGTGTGTTTGGTTGCTGTAAACTGAGCTATCATTGCAGCACGTCCAGTCTGAAATATCACTTGATGGCCAAGCACACAGCTGATGCAAATTCTCCGCCCCATTCTCCGCCCCAAAGCCAGGCGACAATGGATTACTTCAGACAGTATGCCAATGTTGTTTTCAATAAAAAAACATTTACACAAAGCAAGCTGATCCACTTTTCCATGTAGATAAGAGCATTAAAATGAGAAAAAAATTATGGGACAAAAAAAATCAAGGGTAATTTAGAACAGAAATAAATGTGTGATTAATTGCAAGTTAACTATGACATTGTAACATCCGGCCCAGTGTAGGCTGGTTTATGGATATATATGATAGTGTTTAGTTTTGTTAGTCCCAGGCTAGCTATTCCCCTAGCTCCCAGGGTAGCTATTCTCCTAGCTCCTAGGCTAGCACCTCTCCTAGCTCCCAGGCTAGCTATTCTCCTAGCTCCCAGGCTAGCGCCTCTCCTAGCTACCAGGCTAGCGCCTCCCCTAGCTCCCAGGCTAGCGCCTCTCTTAGCTCCCAGGCTAGCGCCTCTCCTAGCTCTCAGGCTAGCGTCTCTCCTAGCTCCCAGACTAGCGCCTCTCCTAGCTCCCAGGCTAGTGTCTCTCCTAGCTCCCAGGCTAGTGCCTCTCCTAGCTCCCAGGCTAGTGCCTCTCCTAGCTCCCAGGCTAGCACTCTCCCTAGCTCCAGGCTAGCTGTTGTCCTAGCTCCCAGGCTAGATCCCCTAGCTCCCAGGCTAGATCCCCTAGCTCCCAGGCTAAATCCCCTCGCTGCCAGGCTAGCTCCACTAGTTTCCAGGCTAGCATCCCTAGGGCTCCAGTTCATCCCCCTAGGGCCCCAGTGACAGCCCCTAGCCCTTCGGTCCAGGGTGTTAGTCCCCATTCTAGGGGTCCCCGTCGGAGTGTTAGGGCCCTCCGTCACAAAATGGCTGACCGTCCCAATATGGCCGGGCCGACCGTCCCGAGATGGCCGACCATCCCGAGATGGCCGACCATCCCGAGATGGCCGACCCTCAAGAGATGGCCAACGCTCACGAGATGGCCGACCCTCACGAGATGGCCGACCCTCACGAGATAGCTGACCGGCCACAGCCTGCTCCTTGCCGGGCCCAGCCGCAGCCTGCTACTCGCCGGGCCCCCCCACAGTCGGCTTCAGAGCTCCTGGCTGCGAAGGCCTGGAAAGTGTGCTTTTGCCTCCACCGCCAGAATTCGAGAATGACCCGGCGATGGGGGATTTGAAGCTCACGGAACCCCTGCTGCCAGGGCTCTCAGAACCCCTGCTGCCAGGGCTCAGAGAACCCCTGCTGCCAGGGCCAACTGTTTAGCTGACATCCAGACCCCCTGCTCGGCCGTCGCTGACGTTCGGGCCCCCGGAACCCCTGACTACAGGGCTCTCAGAACCCCTGCCACCGGGGCTCCCAGAACCCTTGCCGCCAGGGCTCCCAGACCCCCTGCCGATGACAGGACCCACTGTTTTGCCCATCACTGGGCTCTCTGACCGGTCCTCGGGCTCATTGAACCTTTCCCTAGGCTCACTGAACTGCCTGTCCCGGGGCCCATTGAACGGCCTGTCCCGTGGCCCACAGAACTGTCTGTCCCTCCTGACCCCAGGCCCTCTGTCCCTCCTGACACCAGGCCCTCTGTCCCTCCTAATCCCGGCGCTCTGTGTTGCCCACCTTAGTGTGGTGGGTTTAGAGAGGGGGCTCTGTAACATCCGGCTCAGTGTGGGCTGGATTATGGATATATATGATAGTGTTTAGTTTTGTTAGTTTATTCTCCTGTGTTTATATATATGTTTTGTTCCTATTCAGCGCTGTGCATAGTGTTTTCGGTTCTCCCCTTATAGTCTGTGTCACGATTTCCCTGGTGTCTGTGTGCTTGTTCTGTGTTCACCTTGTAGTGGTTTCTCCCCTGTGTGTTTTGGTGAGGTTTTCCGCTCTTTGTGTCACATGATCCCGTCACATGTTTTGGTGAGCCTATCAGTTCTGTAGATCAATTCCCCACCTGCACACCCTTTCCTCATTAGTTGGGTATTTAGTTCTGAGTGTTTGTTAGTCCCGTGTGGTTCATTGTTTCTGTTCAGGTATGTGGTAATTCTTTTTCTTGATGTCTTTAATTTGTTCATATGTTTAGTGTACTGTTGGTCTTTTGTTATTCTTGTTCTTGATGTCATGTTTTGGTTTATACATATATTTGGTTAGTTCCTCATGTTTGTTCTTGTGTATGTTTCTGTTCAGTTCCTCATTCCGGTTAAAATAAATATCCAACTATTATTATCATGTAGTGCAATTTCATTTATTGTATTTCTTTATTTGCAACCCTGACAATGTAAAATTGTCCATATCAAACAGACCATACATTAAAATACCTGTCAAAAACAAATGAAGTGCTATGCATAAAGTCTGTGAAACTGCAAGCGCACAACTTCAATGTATCGCACCGCACTGGCACATATGGCTCAATTAGCTGACAAAGACATGTCACTCTGATCTCATCAGAGAAAGCCAATGGCGTCTCCCAGAATGGTGACCACAATTTTTTCAATTGTGAATTGATTGGTAAGTAGGCGGTGCTTTTGTTCGGGTTAATAGGTTATCTCGACTATAACCTGCTCCGGAGCAGATTAGGTTTGCAACATAAGTTACCATGGCGATGTAACCCAGAAATAGGAGACCCAAAGTTTGGATACTGAAAACCCAGGGTTAAACCTGAAGTTACCTCGCTAACCCCAAATCTTGCTTCATAGCAGCCGTGGTCGGTGGATCTTAATTCGGGAGGACGGGCTCGTGTTATGCTCGGGACCGGAGTGAATGGAATGTGCGCAACCCATGCAACCCAGCGTTTTTTTCGTTTTGCACACTGGGTTTTGTGCGTTGCCCACCATTCCATTCAATCCGGTCCCGAGCGTAACGCGAGCTCGTCCTCCCCAATTAAGATCCACCGCTCGCGGCTGCTTCATAGTATAGGCCCCAGGTTTTGGAGAATAAGATCCTCTGGGGTTTATGGTGCCATTTACCACATGGGCTAAGGTGCTCATTCAGCAGCTATGGTCGAAGAGAAGAGACTGGGATGATCCTGATTTACCTCTGGATCTCCGGAATGCCTGGATTGCATGGGAGGCAGAGCTAGAGCACCTCAGCACAATATCCATCCTGCACTACTACTTTCCTGCTGCGGATGACGGTGCCAATCTGGATATTGACTTCCACGTGTTCTGCGATGCATCAGAACGAACCTATGGCGGAGTGGCCTACCTGACCACACACAGGGAAGGTGCCGTCGATACATCATTCGTGATGGCAAGTTCAAGGGTCGCCCCCAAACAACAGCAATCAATTCCCTGCCTGGAGCTTTGCACTGCGCTAGCTGGAGCTCAGCTGGCCAAGCTGAGCGGAGACGGAAATTACACTTCCATTACATCGGACTACACTGTGGACTGATTCCACGACAGTCCTTAAATGGCTCCAATCAGAGTCCTGCCGTTTTAAGGTATTTGTCGGAACACACGTGTCAGAAATCCAGGAATAGTCAGACATACAGGATTGGCATTATGTCAACAAACAGATCAACCCAGCTGACTAACATAATCTGGGACAAGCCTCTCTTAGATCTGTCTGAGTCTGGTCGATGGAGACTAGGGCCACCCTTCCTTAAACAAGATGCTGAACACGGGCGTACACTCTCAGAAATGAAGGTACGAGAATGTACCTAAGCTTGTCCCTGGGGCTGTACCTTTCTGAGGTACAAATATTGTACCTTTCAGCATGGGTACATGTTTTTACCATTGATATCTGTACCTCTAATCGGACACTTGTACCCTGAGGAACAAAACTGTACTTAATGGTACACTGGTAACATTAGTAAACTCAAAGGTACAAAGGTGATCCTTAGGGCACTAAATGTTTACAATTTTGTCTCTAAGGGTACAAAAGTGTCCCATTAGAGGTACAGATATCAATAGTAAAAATATGGACCCATGCTGAAAGGTACAATATTTGAACCTCAGAAAGGTACAGCCCCAGCGAGAAGCTTAGGTACATTCTCGTACCTTCATTTCTGAGAGTGTAAGAGACCTGAGTCTATACCTGCAGTGGACTCATCTGAATTGAAATGTGTGACGTTCTGCTGCTTAAAAGTAGTGGACACTGGTTCTTTGGTCCCTGACGCCAACGGATTCAATACATGAAGGGGGCTAATTGAAGTAACTCAGAGAGCATCTCAGAAGAGAGCAAAAAATGCTGCCGACAACAGTCTATAAGTTATCAAGAAACAGCAGTATTGTAGTACTCGAGACCGGTCTTGGTCTCTAGACCGGTCTCGAGACCACTTTTTGATGGTCTCGGTCTCGTCTCAGTCTCGACCTCATTCGTACTCGGTCTTGTCTCGGTCTAGGACATTGAGGACACTTTTTTCAAGACCAGTTAAGACCATAGCTGTGAGAATATCACTAAATTGCCAGTATATTGTCTATTTTTTTAAAATATCTTTGCTTTTATTGGATATAACGTACTGATTCAAATCCAAGCAATAACATGACTCATTGGTCATTGCTAATTATGTATTTTTGTTACCGCTGTCACCCATCCCCGCCCCCTTTCACTCGTACTCCCAAGAAAGTGAGCTGTATTTGTCTGGGAGCAGGAGAAGATGTCTGCAAAATCCTCAGTAATACAATTCGGCTACAAAAATCATAAAGAATACATTTGTAAAACAACATCCAGAAGAAAGCATACAGCTTCTTGTAAATACTGCAGTGCTTCGATTTCAGAGGCGTTGGAGACTACTTCAATCTTTTATCGTCACTTAGAAAGGAAGCACAAAGAAAGGTAAGCTATGTGCAAGCTATGTGCTATGAGATAATTTTTTTGTTCCAATTTACAGTTGCAGATCAAATATATTACTTTTTACCAGCACCGACTCTCTGGCTCATACCATATCAATCATTTAACTTCCTCGTTTACCTATTTGAAAAATGTGATGGCCAAAATACCATTGATTTATATTGTGTTTACTTTTTGATGAAACTGCTCCCAATTAAATTAATTTTGTACTTGTATAAATCACATGCAGTTAGGCCACTGACTTTCGGACCTCTTTGTATTAGATATCTTTAGTTGCTTTCATTACACATAAAAGCTATAAAAGACTCTTACAATAGTTGTTCCTAAACATCAATATTTCACACAGAATTACTGTATTCAATACAATACACAGCTTTTCTGCATTTTAAATGTTGGAAGTTTGGCATTTTTTTTACACATTTAGCTATGTGGTTTTAAAAAAAGGATTGTTGTTGGTTTAAAAACAACATAACTTTATGTATTGTTTATAAATGGCAGAGAAAAGTGAAGACTTTAGTGATGATCAATGAATAATTGTTTTACATTCTGTACTAAATGATGGAAGTCACCCAGGAGTATTCATTAAAGATGCTTAAGTTTATTTCAGCTTTCAGTATTTAATATCAGTGTTTTTTATGGGAATGTGGATCTTTCCGATCAATTTGAGAAGCTCTTTTGACCATGTTTCACATTTTATTGTTTAATGTAGTGTGGGTCGCCCGCCCGCGGTCTTGGTCTCGGACCCTAAAAGACTTAGTCTTGTCTCGGTCTCGATACACTCTGGTCTTGGTCTTGTCTTGGTCTCAGGTTAGGTGGTCTTGAATACAACACTGAAAAACAGTCTTTACTATTAAGAGAATGCCAAGCTCAAAGCTGTGTGCCTGTTAGTGCTAGAACAAAAAGCTTGGCATATTTGTGAAGGTCTAAATAGTGGCTTTTGATTGCTGTATTGCTTCCATAGCTACGTTGAGAAATGTTTGTTTATTGATCACATATATGTTGCATCAGCTGTGCAAAAAAGCGGTAGTCAATTTTGTTGTTGCAAATTTATGCAATCCATGCATCTACATTATTTGCTTTCGGCAAAAACAGTTTGGATAGGTTTATAGATGAGATTCTTGCTCTTCTAGCAGTATGTAGCGTGACGGGTTACGCGCATGTTTACAATATGTAATTAACCGATGTATGTGACATGCGCGAAAAGGTCCAGGTACCGGGTACCCTGGAGATAAAGAGGTTAAAGCACCACCAGCTAAATTGCCCAGCCTGTCAGCGATTGAGAGCCCAGTCTAAGATCCCGCTGATGTCAGATCTACCACCGGAGTGCCTCAGACCCATCCGTCCTCCCTTTTACTCAACAGGTGTTGATTGTTTTGGGCCATACATAGTCAAGATTGGCAGGAAGAACGAGAAGCGCTGGGGTGTCCTTTATAAATGTCTCATCACTCGAGGAGATATTATCAGACTGTGGCACAAATTTCCGTGGGGCAAAACGGGAACTCCAGGAAGCCTTTGAGGCTACAGTTGGCAGTCACAGTTGGCAGAATACCAAATCCTCATCAAGTTCAACCCGCCAGGAGCCCCTCACTTCGGCTCAGCGTGGGAAAGGGAGGTCCGTCTGATAAACAATGCCCTGCAGGTTGCAGTCGGGAGCCAGGCTATCTCAGAAGATGTACTGAACGTGGTCCTAGTCGAGGTTGAAGACATTCTGAACTCTAAACCGCTAGGCTATGCCTCAGCGGATGTCGCCGATTCCTATCCCATCACTCCAAACATCGTCCTTATGGGGCGGCGTGATGTGTCCTTACCTCAAGCCATTTATGCCCCAGCTGTCATGGGGCGGCGGAGATGGCGCAACAGCCAGAACCTTGTAGATCAGTTCTGGGTCCATTCCATACAAGAAAATACCTGTCCACTCTCCAAACTCGACAGAAGTGGCAGAAATCAGTGTGGACTCTATTGTCCTGATAGTAGATCCACATTTCCCCAGAGCCCAATGGCCCATTGGTAGGGTCATGAAAACCATGACAAGTCAAAGTGGATGCATCAGATCAGCAGAGGTCCATGTCAAGGGTAAAGTCTACACAAGGACAGTCACAGGTCTGATCCAGCTCCCCGCTCTCAAGGATGACACCCAGGACAATTGATGAATCCCCTTGATAGCACATTTGCTGCTCAAATGTGGGGGCGGCTCTTGTGAATTAGTGTAGAGTGCAGTGTGTGTAGTCATAGTTACGTTACACTGTAAAAAAATGCTGTAAATTTACAAGGAAATTCTACAGTAATATACTGTTTTCTTGACAAACAGCACATTACTGTGAACAAAAAAGTGTTAAGGGTGTTTCAGCACCTCCCTCCCTCCTGCAAATATTTGTAATTACAGTATTTAACTGTAAACTAGTACACCAGGGACTAGTTGATTAGTAGACAAATTGAATCAGGTGTGCTAGCTCAAATA
This sequence comes from Umbra pygmaea, assembly GCA_016801145.1. Taxonomy (NCBI): domain Eukaryota; kingdom Metazoa; phylum Chordata; class Actinopteri; order Esociformes; family Umbridae; genus Umbra; species Umbra pygmaea. The sequence continues at coordinate 32,837 of JACXGM010005779.1, forward strand.
CATGGACTGGCTGGTGGTACTTGAGGAGAGGTTAACACGTGATCACAAATGTTTCCATCACAGCAAATATCTGGTCTCCTGAAATTGTTTGAAAACAGATTCTACATTTTGCTCTCCGCTTGCTAGTTGTTAGTTTATTTAAGATTAAACTGTTCAGATTTATAAACATGAAAGCTGCAATAGCCAGGTTGAAATTTTAGATTTTTTTGTCTTAAATAACATTAATTACATTATGCCTGATATTTTTAAAATAGTTTTAAACATGATTTCAAAACAAAACTCTTGTGGGTAGTAAGATACTGGACTATTTGTTGATATATTGAGTATTTGAAGAAATTAAACAAGTGATTGGCGCAGAAAGCAAATTATCCAGTGTTATTTTACACATTGTTATATTAGCCAATGCAAATTCTAACATTGAAGTCAAATTGGTAACCTAATAAAATACTTAAAACATTCACAAATCAATATATACTGATCATATTTCCCAGCAGTCTCTACTGCAGGTACATTTTTCTTAATGTTTGTACATGTATGATACATCAATTACTTAGTTATTTTACTGCCATTAAATTTTAAGTGTTTAGCGTTAAAAGTAAGTGGAACATGTAAATTTGACTTGCAGCCATGATGACAAAACCGTTCCAGTTTAGATACAGTTTTGGTAGAAACATGTAGCTTGTATGCAGGTGTCTGCAATTCTTCTGATTGCAGCTATAAGTTGACAACTCCCTTTTGGGAGAGTTCATACTCAGCCTTCATTCCAGCAAGTGAGAGTCCACTGTTCTAGTGTACATTTGCTTGTAGGGTTGTAAAGTCCCAGGTTTTTGCTGCGAATTAGTAGCTGCAATGTAGCTTTTCTGGCTAGAAAATGGGGAGGAGCAATGGTGTAGGATCTATACTAATGAAGCTAGTGTGGGAGCGTACCATGACACCAAATTCAAGAAACAGGACACACATGTAACGCTTATTCTTTTTTGGGGTCAATGGCAGATAGCAACCAATTGAAGGTGCAAATACCACCATAAACTGTACCACAGTGTGAGGCCAGTCACTAATGCTTATTCTGTTTATACAGTTTAACCATATCAAATGGAACAACACTGTCTATAACGGTTGGCCAAAAAACTGACTGAACACCACCCCCTCTATGAAACATCTTAATTTAAATAATACCAGGTGTGCCATGCTCTTTTTAGTTGCTAACAAGTAACCAACCATGACTGTACATGTTAGTGATCAATATTTGGTAATTGACGTAGGTTCTAACCTAATTTCCTACAGGCTTAGATTAGATACTGTGATGATATGTTAACACCTTCCATTCATTGAACACTTTAACCACTACCCAGCCAACATGTCCATTTGGGCCCCACCTGGGTTTTTATATGGGCTTCATGGGTTTCATCTGGGCAAGGGCTATAACTGGTTATCTTAGCTGGCACCAAGTTGGGTTAACCAGTTGGGCCAAAGATGGGCTAACTCATAAGGGGTATAAGGTGGGTCCTAAATGGGCCCTAAGTCCTTTTTTTAATGGGCTGCAA
>JACXGM010005780.1:0-34279 GCA_016801145.1 Umbra pygmaea
CCCTGTGTCGCGCAACTTTAAAGCTTTGAATTCCTCTACGAAGCAGTGACGTGGGTCTGTGTGAAATGAAGCTTCGGACGTCACTGGTCACGTGATTATCACAAAACGAATCAAGCTCCGATACAAAGCTCCATTCCAAATTGGTTCATTTTTTTGATACATGCCTCGAAGCAGCGGGTTCACAGGTAACATCACTACCGTAGGGTTAGAGTTGAATACCCCTGGCCTAGTGTATGCAGGTTTTCACTTTTACCTCGTACGAGGCTAATGGAGTAGCTCACTAATTGGTTAGTATCTCCCCTCACCTGGCAGTCTAGGTCCTGATTTGGCTGTAATTGAGGGAAAGAACAAAAACCAGCATAGACTAGGCCCTCCATGGAAAGATTTGGACAGCCCCAACATACATTGTTGAATACATTGTTATGAAAAACATGTTTCCATTAGTGGACGCTTTGGCAAGGTGCACAGGTGCACTGAAATATCCTCTGGACTTCAGCTTGCAGCAAAAATCATCAACACACGCACAGCTAAAGAAAAGGTGAGTGAAAAAATGTGTGGGGGAAAGGACTGACTAAATTACGAATGGGATCATCTGCAATTTGTACACTTCCAACTCATCTGTATGAAATGTATTTCATATTCACAGGTAAATATCTTCTGTATATGTTCACATATACACTGCTCAATAAAATTAAGGGAACACACAATCAACACAGTATGGTATAACACCAAGTCAGTTAAACTTCAGGGATATCAATCTGTCCAGTTAGGACGCATAAGCGAATGTGAATTAATTTCACCTGTTTTGGTTCAAATGAAAGTGACAACAGATGCACTGGAGAGGCAATAGCAACACAACCCCCAACACGGCAATGGTTTTGCAGGTTGTGGCTACTGACAATTGGTCTCTCCCCATCCTACCTGATTGATTTTTCAGTTTTGCAGATAGTGGGCATTCAAGTCTTCATTACTGTTCTTCAAGCAGCAGGATCAAGCTGTCAACACAATCTCTGAATTTATTTTTACTTTGCAAAATAAAAGCCATCACTGATATTTGACACTCTGAAATGCATTTAAAAAATGTAATGATGGGCATTGAAGACTTAATTTCCTTTCTTCTAGCTGCAATATATTGTGCTGGCAGCAGTTAAGTTTTTTTATTTATTTCCAAATTAAAGTAATTTCTTAAATCCATTTCAATGTGTCAAACATCAGTGACGGCTTTTATTTTGGAAAGTAAATTTGGAGATTGTGTTGACAGCTTGATCCTGCTGCTTGAAGAACAGTAATGAAGCCTCAAAAGCCCATCACTACCTGCAGCCCATTCAGGTTGCACAGGTAGTCCAGGTCTTCCATAATGGAACATCCATAAGTGCCATCACAAGAAGGTTTGCTGTGTCACCCAGTACAGCCTCAAGAGCATGGAGGCGATACCAGCAGTTGGGCCGTTACATAAGGAGACCTGGACAGGGTCATAGAAGGGCATCAGCTTAGCAGCAGGACCGATATCTGCTCCTTTGTGTGAAGACGAACAGGAGGAGCACTGCCAGAGTCCAACAATATGACCTCCAGCAGGATACTTGTGTGCATGTTTCTGAACCAAACAGTCAAAAACAGACTCCATGAGGGTGGCATGAGGGCCCACTGTCCTCTAGTGGGACCTGTGCTCACAGCCGAGCATCATGCAGCTTGATTGGCATTCACCAGAGAACACCAGAATTGGAAGGTCTGCAATTGGCACTCTGTTCTCTGCACAGATGAGAGCAGGTTCACACTGAGCACATGACAGACGTGAAAGAGTCTGGAGATGCTGTGGTGAACGCTATGCTGCCCGCAACATCATCCAGCACGATTGGTTTGGTGGTGGGTCAGTGATAGTATAGCATATTCTTGGAGTGTTGCACAAACCTGCACATGCTAGCCAACAGTATCCTGACTACTGTTAGGTATCGTAATGAAATCCTCAGAGCCATCATCAGACCTTACACTGGTGCAGTGGGCCCTGGGTTCCTCCTGGTGCAGGACAATGCTCAACCTCATGTGGCCAGAGTGTGTAGGCAGTTCCTAAATGATGAAGGCATTGATGCCATTGATTGGCCCTCACATTCCCAGACCTGAATCTAATTGAGAACCTCTTGAGACTTTATGCATCAGTGCATCCGCCACCGCCAAGTAGCACCACAGAGTGTCCAGGAGCTCACTGATGCCCTGATCCAGGTCTGGGAGGAGATCCCCAAAGACACCAACCGCCATCTCATTAGGAGCATGCCCAGACGTTGTTGGGAGTGATACAGGCACATGAGGTCCATAGATTACTGAATCACATGAGTTGCCGTGATGAAATTAACGCAAGTTGGAACAGTTTGTGATTTCAATTGTTTCCTTAGATTTGCGTTCGAGTGTAAGTCCAGCCCTCAATATGTTGGTGGTTTTTGTTTTGGTTTCCATTGACCATTGGTACATCATTTTGGTCTCAATGAATTACACAATGTATACTAAAGATCTTGAGCTTTAACGCTTTGGTCATTGAGATCTGATATGATTGAAATGTTTCCTTAATGTTTTTGAGCAGTGTACATTTGCCTGTGTTCTCACAGGAAAGGGCAAATAACGAGGTGCAGGCAATGAACCAGCTGAGTCACCCCAACATCCTCCAGCTGTACGAGGCCTTTGAGGCCAAACACCAACTGGTGTTAATTCTGGAACTGTAAGTGCCTTGCTGAGCCACATCTTTAAAGAGTTACTCCAGTCCAGTTTCTGCATGATCAGGCATTTACATGACATGTCAACATTCTCTGGCAAGTGCCGGAGCTTATTGTGGTTGTCTGGCCTCCCGACTCGTGCGTGCACCCCGATGATGGAGGTTTGACATCTGGCTCGACCACTTGTCTGTGTCCTTCCTCTCCCCCTACATGCCTGTCTCTCTAGCCAATAGTTCATTCTATCCTGTCATTAAAAATAATAATAATAAAAATAAAAAACGAAAAGTCTTTAAAACATTTAAACAGAGCAATGCATCCCCCTTTAGCCAACACGCTGCATGCCTGAACTTAACATTGATAATGATTCTGATTGGTGATAAGTCAGCGATAAGACACTTTTCGAAGGTGTGAATATTTGTAGAACAGTGTGCTTATGATGGAACATAGCAATTACAATGGAGTATGGCCTTGAATGTAGATAACTGGGGATTTGGATTGCTGGCAGCAGACACACAAGTAAATACATTCAGTGACACTAAGTCAACACAAGTATGGGTACGTGAATGAAGAAAGTACATGGTGTACCTCAAACTACCGTGCACGGGAAGTTGTTGAAGCAGAAGTGGAGTTGGTGAACCCGCTGTCTCTGTGTGGCAGTGTTCAAGGCGGTGAGCTTTTTGACAGGATCGTGGATGAGAGTTCACCACTGACCGAGGTAGACGCCATGGTGTTTGTCAAGCAGATCTGTGAAGGCGTCAGTTACATGCATCAGATGTACGTACTGCACCTTGACCTGAAAGTGAGTATGGTCAATTGAATGTGCATGGACTCAAACCAGATTTTAAGGCTTATTGACTGTCAAATGTGCCTGGCTCATTTGCATTGCCTCTTAAAGCATCGCCTCTTAAAGCAATGGTCAAGTCTAACCAGAAATCAAAGATACCCAATGTGTGAATTATTGTGATTAATTAGTAATGAATAAAAATAAACACTTCCAACTTACAGCCAGAGAATATCCTTTGTGTGAACCGCACTGGACATCAGGTGAAGATTATCGACTTTGGGCTGGCCCGAAGGTAACGCCACCTTGCTCTTTTTTCTGTGTGTCAGGCTTTTGCTTGCCTTGGTAGAAGCTCTCCAAATTGAACTCTACCAAAATATGTTTCTTCAGATATAGGCCTCGGGAGAAGCTCCGAGTCAATTTTGGAACCACAGAATTTCTGGCCCCAGAGGTGGTTAACTTTGACTTTGTGTCCTTCCCCACCGACATGTGGACCTTAGGGGTTGTCACTTACATGCTGTGAGTCTAATCTTCCATACTACCTAGCATCTCAGTAATGCTGTACATTTTAGAAGATATTCACTCTCCTGTTGACATCCTTGCATGACTAAGTAGATATGACTTAAACGCAAAACATGTTTTTAAACCTCCCATTCTGGGTTGAATTTATAATATGTTAATGTTCATAATCCATGATAAGAAACACTTGTCATTTAAAATTCCTTTGAAAGAAATATATATTTTGTTCATAGCGAGCTCTTAAATTGCAATGTCTCTGTGTGTGGATTCGTTAATGCATTTTTCTCATCCTTCACAGTCTAAGTGGACTTTCTCCCTTCCTGGGGGATGATGAAAACCAGACCCTCAACAACGTCCTCTCGGGCAACTGTTCCTTTGACCACGAGGCCTTCGAGCACATCTCAGCTGAAGCCAAGGAATTCATCGCTCACCTTTTGGTCAAGGACAAGGGGTGAGTGTCAACACTGATTTAATCATCATACTATGTGATTATTACAAATGACTAGCAATGCATCTAACCCTGTTCGGCCAGAGGGCGAATGAGTGCAGCACAGTGTCTACGACATCCTTGGCTCAACAACATTGCAGAGAAGGCCAAGGACAGCAATATAGTACTCAAGTCCCAGGTACTGTTGAAGAAATACCTGGCCAAGAGGTTATGGAAGGTCAGTCCAACAGAATTAATGTAGCACATGTATTCTAGTGTGGTTAATAATATGTCTAATCATTGCATTTTAAGATGACAGTACATTGTTTCTTTATGTAAATTTATTTTAACACTGAAAAAATGGACTGATGACTCCTGCCTTGCTTAATATTTTTTTTATGTGCTTGTTGATAGAAAAACTACATTGCAGTAGCAGCAGCCAACAGATTGAAGAAAATCAGCAGCGCTGGGGAACTGAGTTCTCTGGATATGGATACGTTACCGATCTCAACATAATAATGTCTAGATCTTTTTGGACTCTATTTCTAGTAGAGTCATTTAGTAGACACTCCATTGGGTATCTTTCAGAACACCTGAAACCCTACCTATTTTGTTTTGGTCATAGAGTGCTGTTCTTCGTTCACATCTTCTGGGATTATAACAACTGTATTGGTTTGTGTGTACACCTGGCCATGCTGTGTGATTAAATAGAAGCTGCGCTACATCAACCCACTTCTAGAATCAAGAGGACATTTGTAGTTTCATATTTTTTCCTTTCCATTTGAGAATGAATGGAAACAGTTTCCTGAGAAAACAAATCACAGTACATTTGTATGGGAAATGTTTAAAAAGTAAAGAGAAATCACTCCAAGCTAAAGGGTACTTTATTGTTTTCATTCCGAAAATTAGAAAATGCTTCCAAGTTAATAAGAGCAATTTATCAATTCCTTTTTTTCATAACTGCTATTGGTGATTGAGAAAAAAAACGTTTTTTTTTCCTAAGAGCTAACGAGGATGTGATGCCTGCCTAACTAGTAACGCTTCCAGCTAATTTTACTGCAGGCAACAATGCAAATGAATACAATGGAATCATCATTTTAATACAATATGATGGGAACTTAACTAGTGTGATAACATCCTTTTGTCAATATTCTAAGCTAAGCTCATTACAAATCTATTACTATAAAGTGTGCGTTTGTTGAACTGACAAAAATAAACTCTACACAAATGTTTTGTGTAATTCTATGAAGATTAACAAGCTGCTCTTCTGAGGTAGTTAACAGTCGCATTACAGGCTGACTACATTGTATCAACCAACGGTTGCATGCCATGTCTGAATGTGCAGTCTGGCAAAAGATTGCTATAAATTATGTGGCTGGCTGAATTGTAAAACCCCTGTCCAGGTGGTGTGAAATCTGGCAGGTATCTGCAATGTAGTAACTCTGAAATGCGGCCTACAAGCATAAAATCATCGAGTGAGGATTCAATATCTACATGTTAGGATACAATACATGAGTTCTGGTAAACGAGACAACAATGTTAAAGAAGTTTAGATCAATATTACCAGTGAATGAATATGGCAGAAACAAACATGTACTACAATAGGATAAGAGGTAGAATGTCACTGTATCTATAAAAAAAGCAATAAGCATCTACATTTTCACTTCATCTAATGGCATAACAGAGCCAAAGAAACTATGAAGATATTAAGATATAAGCCTGCCCAAACACAGGGCAAATATGTGTTCATTTAGATTTGTGGTTGAGGTAAAAGGAACTGAACATTTCATAAGACACCAATTCTCTCTATTCATAATGTCATAAGTGCTTTAACCCAATCAAGAGAGTAGGCATCCAAGGAACAACAGTAGCATTTTTTTTTAAGACATTGGTGCAACATTTCACCGAATACAGACAGTCAATATGTAGTCATATGAAACCCATTTGAGTAACACTTACACAGCATCTTCCAACCCTCTCCTCAAATACCCATTCCTATTCCACAGATTTTTTCAACTAGTCAACTGATAACAGAGCAGTTGATCACTTGAGTCATGTGCTAATACTGTCTTGTACCATCCACATAAGAATAATGTCAGGGACTAGGAAGAGCTTTGGGAAACTGCTGTAAAGGAACATCTGTCGTTTTTGTAAAAATAGGCATTGCATGATGGCATCGGTATGTTGTTATGCAAACTGCTTCTAAATATCTAGCATTGTCATAAAAGTGACTCACATTATTGGAGGAAAAAAAAGATGAGTGGCAGGTGTCATTTAGCACTTGTCTATATTGTACGTTTCTAATGTGATCTTAACAAAGTGCAACCATTTGGCCTATTTCTATCTGGTTTCAGTAAAACAACATTTGGTTGCTAAAAGACACTCCCTATTTTCCTTCTGCTCAAGTTTTTTTTATCAGATGAGGTAATACTGATGAGGTGGTTCGTTGTGTTCGACATAACGAAAACTATTGCCACCGAAAGCTTAATTAAGCATTGTTTTAAAGACTGAAAATTCATGCAAAAACATAATTCCCATATCTATTTGAAAAAATAAAATGCAAGCAAATTGGAAGCCTTATATGTATCCCTTGGGTGTTCCAGTCAGTCAATCTAGACACTTGTACTGTGTTGGAGGCATTGTTGATTATTCAACGTGTCCCGAGGCTGGGTGTTGGGTCACATGGTACCAAGCTGCTCACTGTTGAAAGGCCTGGTAGTAGCGAGGTAGGGAGGTGGAAGTGCTCATTCCAAGATTGCTGAACCCCTGAGGTAGCTGGTTGTTGTTGTGGGCTCCAGGGCCCTGGGGTGCATGTGGGTGTGGAGGCTGCAGGAAAGTGAGGCCTCCCGGAGCCTGAGAAGGCAGGGGGCTTGAGGACGAAGGTTGCGCATTAGAGGAGGAGGTAGAGGGGTAACCCATTACCAGACCTCCCATACTCATGTGAGCGCTGTAGGGAGGCAGGCCGAACGGCAGGAAGCCTAGGAGTGGAGCCAAGTCCATGTTAGCAGCACAAGACAGCTCAGCTGAGGAGAGTGCAGGGCTTCTGGACATAAGGTGTTGGTCTCCGGCCCCTGGGCCACACTGGGCTTCTGATAGCACCTCCGTCTGTGGGGAGGAGGAGGTAGAGGAGGAGGCTGCAGTCAGGTGCGGGGGCAGCCCACTCTGCAAGTCCATGAGAAAGCTCTCCATGTCAGTGCGGGGGTATGAGGTAGATCCATGCTGGTACCTGGCCATGTGGCCATAAGGCTGCTGTTGCTGCTGGGGCTGGGGCAGGTGGTGGTGGGGTGATTGGCCTGGCACGTGGCGGCCCATTCCCATGGCGGTGGACAGGGAACCCTGCATCAGGGAGTGGGGGTGGCCCATACCTGGACTGGGCATGGTCTGCAGGGGGTAGCTGCTGTACATGTCCATGGGAAAGGTCTCTACAGGCTCCTTGGAGGAGTGCCCCACACCGCACGGCACTGGACTTGGCTCCTCCTTTACAGGGCCAGGTGTGTTGGGGGCAGGTGTGGCTGTGGTGGGGTTGGCCTCCTGGGCATGGCTCTTCTTCAGGTGGCGTGTCAGGTGGTCCCTGCGGCCAAAGCGCTGGGCGCAGCGCGGGCACAAAAAATCGCGGCGGCCTGTGTGCACGACCGCGTGGCGGCGCACGTCCTTGCGGGTGTAGAAGCGGCGGTCGCAGCGCTCACATGAGTACTTCCTCTCCCTTACGGCAGCGCTTGCACCCTCCAATGGCGGAGGACGGTCGGTGTGGCTCCCTAGCTGCTCCAGGAGAGTAGGAGCTCCGTCCAGGCAGCGGAGCTCCCCTGAGAGGCTGGCTGAGGAGGCCGAGGGGGCAGAGGAGTGGGTAGCCAGAAGGTGTCGTCTGTAGCCTAGCTGAGTGCTGTACTGTTTACCACACTCCTGGCAGTGGAACACCTGCCTGTTGGCGTCGTGGGCCTGCAAATGGCTCTTTAGGTGTTCCTTCTGTTGGAACATCCTCTAGCAGAGGCAACGGTGCTGGATCTTCTGCAGAGGGCGATGGGCCATCAGCCTGAGCAGACCTACACAACACTCAGGGGTATTTTAAGAGAGGAACATCGAACCTGACACCCTTGGCCACACCATTAATGGAAAGTGGGGTGTTGACTGCTGCTGAACGGCTGCTGGTGAAATGTTTGCTGTTTTCTCCAGACGACTGTCCGTCTGCCTTCCTTTCCAGTGCTAGCTTCTGTCAGATGGGGGGGATCTACAGCTGCAGCTGCCATAGCAACCCAATAGGGCCTGGGCAATGATAGGAGAGGAGTCGCCCAGCTGTTACTGCTCTAACTGGATGGGTTGGATGTGCCGGTGTGTGTTTGGATGAGATGAATGTGCTTGAGTGTATCTCAGTCAGGTAAATTGTGTGGTTCTCCTTGCCTCATCCAGCCACACCAGCATTTGAATGGGAGTTTTGCATGTTCACAGCCCTATGAAGAAGCAGAAACATGTGCTTAGTTAAAACCTATGTGGGATGAATCTACTCTGTCATACTACCTGACACGCCCCAGGTATCCCACTGATTTAAAGCAATGCGCTTCCCTTTAACTTTCCCCTATAACTACCTATGTAATACCCATACATGCATATTTGGTAGTATAAAAATCATAACATAGCATTCTAGTAACTTAGAACATCCAATAATATGTAGTTTAAGAGGCTTTAAAAAAAAGGTTGATTATAATGGCTCTGTTCAAGTTTTATATTTGAAACATGGAACTGTACATGGAATGTGTACTAAAATATGTATACATACATTACATAATATCTAAAATCTTTATCTACTGTACCTCTATATTGTTTTATTTGAGAAGATTAGGAAAATAAGCCTCTGTTATGCAGCCGTTCACAGCTAAGACCAATTGAGCCAGCTGCCATGAATGCTAACAAGAGATAGGCTACATGATATTGGCAACAGTATTTAATTGCCATTGGGGATATAAACCTAATTTCCCATTAGAATAATACATTAATCCAATGTACTACTACTACGAAACGTTTCCAAAACATTAAAAGTTAACTTCACATTCTCATTAGGTCATTAACTTAAGTTATCATTAGGGTTGTTCCTGTGATATTCAAGGAATGTTACATAGAGACCATTCCCTGAAAGCAAAACCAAACATAACTAGTAAAATACTGAATGGTATGCTCTGAGAACATGGAAAGCATGTTCTGTGTATGATTGGTGGGATATAAATGAAATATTTACCAACATTATAAAATGAACATGTACATTTAATGTTCCCATGAAATGTGTCTACAACATATTGTGCTCTGAAAACATAGCTAACATGTTTTGGAAATATTTGGTGGAGCATTGATGGAATATTCTCAAAGCCCACAAAAATAAACATGTAAATGTTCTTCAGTGAGTGTAATGTGACATTACCATCTTCTATTCTGTGAAACTGACAAAAACATTTTGTGTATATAGTTTCTGACCCATCACATATCATCCACTCAAGAGTACCAGCTCCTCTCCTCTAGTAGAAGACTTAGGGATCCTAAGTGCAAAATGAATAAATATAAAAACGAATTTGTTCCAGCATCAATTAAGGCCTTGAATGCTATTAAGTAATACTCTAGATTAAGGGGTTGTAAAATGCTGTTCTGTTGTCATCATCTTGTATGTTGTTAATTTATTTATATTTTATGGATATGTAGCTTATTATGTAAGGTGCTTGATATGACTGTGTGTTTGTGTGTGCTACTGCATGTTGATGTTCCTAGGGAGGGATGAACTACAGCAATTTCCCTTTAGGGACAATAAAGTTGTAACGTATCGTATATTCAGGGGAACATTCATAGAATATCATTCTAACCCTCAAAAAACTAAACATATGTTCATGCAATGTTCCTGTGAATCGTGTACAGAACATTAATATATTATGTTTTAAGAACATGGCAACAATTGGTGGGACCTTCATGCAATATTCTCCTAACCCTGGAGATCAATAATCAAGCCAGTGCCATCTTGTGCAATCTGAGTTGTGTGATATGAGCCAATGTACTTAAAAATAATTGGATGGTGTTCCCAGTGTAAAGCGAGGTATGCGAGTTTCACTTGAGCACCAATCATGTGTCTAAATACGAAAACATGGTTCATCACCAACTCGGGCTGATCAGAATGTTAGTTATATAAACCACATATATAAATAGGAAACGATCAAGCCTAATTCCAGTAGTTAATTAACATATTGAGTAAACCAATGAATGGTAAGCTAGTAATTAGCATATAAAAAGTTGGTGTTTTTTGTATTTGAAACACTACGTAAATAAGGACGATAATAACAGAAATGTACGGTTATAACACATTTGAATTCTGAATATGTTAAAACGCAGTTATAGTTTCGATTATTATAGAAAGTAATACAAATAAATCGAGATGTTGCATTACAATTTCGAAAAGTGCAAAAGCAAGTTCATTTTACCGAAGTTGGTCGGCATGAGTAAAATGTTAACTATCAGTCTGGCAGGCTTATATAAAATAGCTTTCTGTTGAAAATCGCGTACACTTACCTTTACAACTTTCGGAATTCGGTTGTTGGTTCTTTAACATGAAGTCTTTGGTAAAACAATTTTCCCCAATTTTTTAAAAAGTTTTATTATTTTCGGGGCCTGGGTTTTCTTGCGCAGCGTTGGAGTTTCAGAGCGCGTGCATTGTGGGAGTGTGACGTCAGACACATCGCTGACAAAGTTATGCAGGGGTTGCTAAATTAGCAACACTAGCGACCTATTTCATATTACATATTAATACATGGAACAACATGTGGGCAAATCAATGCATGACATTATTTAATATAAATTATTGATGGAAGTTGAATATCCTAACTTCAAGAAGTAATGTATAATCTAGATTAATCTTGTAAATTAGCATAGATCATTGTTCAGAGTTGCACCTTTATATTTTATTTTTTATAGAAATTTCAATTGGCCCCTCAAATTTAGTCAAAACCTGTGTTAGGAGTTTATGTGAAACAATCCATAAAGTAAGTTTAATCTTGATACGGTAAATGTTTTTTCAACAGGGATTTTTTTATTTATCAAACGTGACACTGTCATTACGTTTTTTTATTTTATTGAATGTTCTCTGGCACATTTTGGGGTCTAGTCAGACACAATCATTAATTTAATACACTATGATCAAACCATGGTGTTTGAAAATAACATAATAATCGACGTACATTGTGTTTGCTAAATGAAGCTATCAAAACAAGATAAAGGCCATATCCACTGTTAAACTGCTCCAGTGTAGATCAGTTGAGGAAAGCACTGCACAACCTTTACAAGCTAACTAGAGATTTCGAACACCATTAGAAATAATTGCTAACCATTCAGTGTAGTATTAGCCACTGCAGCATTAATTTCCCTTCTGGTAAAGTGTGCAATTAAATAGAAACCATTAGATAAAACTGTTGAGTATTTATTTAAAGTAATGTACCTATCATTCACATTCTCAAAATGCAATGTGCTATTTTTTCTTTCTATATTTTATACAGGTACATCTGTCTGCTTACATGTTGACGACATTGTGGCTCATTTTGCAGATAGAAGAGCCCCAATGGCTCCGTCCATTCTCATCAACTAGCGTTGGTTTGTTAAAGCTGCGAGAGACAGACAGAGAAAGAGAGAGAGGGGGTGGGGAAAGTTGTTTTGTGTTGCATTCCTGCAGTGTGTTTGACCCTTGACCTCGTTGTTGTGTTCTCTCCGCCTTGCATTCCTAAGTGAGGTTTTCCTGCAGCAGAGTTGTACTGTAGTAGCTTCAGAGGCAAGGCACTCGAAGTGGTTAGGGCTCGCTCATTACTGCGCGCCTGTATGTGTTTACTAGATAGCTTCTTAGCTAGCCTTCAGTCACGTTACAGTGCACAAGAGTAGGACAACAATAGTTTGTATGAATGAATTAGCTAGCTTAACAAGGGGACGTGCTTACCGAGCACAGGACAAGCGAGAACACAAGCAACTGCGCGGTGGCAAGGCTAGCGAAACGAAGAGGAGTAACTCAGCTAACGTTATATTGCTAGTCCCGACCGACCATATTTAGCTGTTAGCCAGAAAGCTAACTGCTGCTGGAGACTCAAACGACAGAGTATAGCTAGCTACAGAGGGGAGGAAATGAAGGACAAACAGAAGAGAAAGAAGGAACGCACGTGGGCTGAGGCGGCTCGCATGGTAACAAACTGTTTATTATTAGTAGTAGTAATGTAACAATGTCCTGACAGCCCGGATGCGACAGGCTTGAAGAACAAGACTGCAACGGAACAAAGATACGTCCGACTGGGCTGTCTAGTTGGCACTGTTCGCAGCCCGCTAACGAGAGCTAACTAGCTAGCAGGGAGGGTTCGAGTAATCTACCAAACATCACATCAAGCTGACAGTGGTATTATTACATGCATTGTGTCCGGGATGTCAAAATACATTTCGTACTCGTATGGCTAAACATTCAGTCTGGGCAGTAGCTAAGTTAACGCTCATTGTTGGCAGGCACATACAGTAACTTGCTAGTTAGCTAACATAGCTACGTCTGCGTTTCCGATTGACCCTTTGTTTGCTAGCTAGAGAGAGAGTTAGCTTAACCCACTAGATTAGAAAATGAACCAGATTTTCGCCATTCACTGAATTCACAGTTACACATATTTTGCCGAGGTATAAACCCCGTTCTTCCCAGTATGGTCTGTTGATATTTTTATAACACATTTATCCAAGCCCCTGTGTGTTAGGGTCAGAGCAAGGGTCAGGGGAATACCACCCCCTCCTTAGTTTATGTTAGCTAGGTAGATCAACTATTCGAGGCAAAAATCATTTCGGCCATCAACATTGTTAGTTATTTTGTTAAGTAAGCTTGTGAATTCACAAATAGATTCATGAAGCTAGCCATGTTGATTAACAAGACAGTTAAGTAGTACCTAGCATGTAAGGACTAGCCACTAACCCAATGTGGTTAACATTAATCCTGTGTCCTTTCCTGTCATTTTGTGTGTTCAGCCTTACTTAATTTAGTGTAATTTCGATTTTGATGATGACTAAGGAATAGAAGGATGTTAACATTTAGGTCTACTATTCTAAGGAGGCGGATAGATTTGTTATTGAATTAGTATGTGTGTCAAAAGTGATTTGGGATAGCCCTGAGGATTCTTAGGTCATGCCATTCAGAACTACCAAATACCCTGTGACCTAATCCTTGTCAGACATGATTCTGTTTCTTTAGAATCTTTGGTTTTAATTGAGGTTCTTGCACTGGATGCAGTTAATGGTACTGTATGTTTCATTGATTTCAATTCACATAGGTAAAAAAGTACCATGTTGTATATTTGTTCATGGATATTTCCTATGCTATACATCTCAGCATCATCATTTCTACTGGCATTCAGGAGTTAGGAAGTTACTTAGATGGGCCTCTGAACCTTTGTCAGACCTTGCTTAATTATTCCAGAAGTAAAGCAATTTAAATATGTATTTTAAACCTTCATACATTTTTGCCATTTTAATACATGGTCAGAGAGAAAATTAAGACACAATGAGACAACCCCATTCTCAGACAATTATGCATGTTAACATATGTGTTATTTAATTTGATAAATTGCTTCCTGTTGCAGTGTCATACCATTAATCTTAACATGTTCCCTAGCAACAACAGCACTCCAAAAAATGGTCGGAAGATGTCAAAACAACTCATGAAATCAGTGATTGATGATTTTTTTGCCAAGCATGTCTTATTTGTGTAATTTAACATATACTGTGCTACTGTCTTACTAGATGCGAAAAATCTTTGTGTAGGCTATTTAATTCAGGTTGGAAAAGACGTGCTTTAGATACTTCGTTTTTAGCTATATATTGCAGCAGCTCTGAAACAACCGAAACAAGTACACACGTTTTAGTTTATTATGGATACCGGTACATACTGTAGGTCTGTTAATGATAGCTAGAAAGCATTGCATTGTGTATTGTTGCAGCACCAACACTGTCGGGAGACAAAGTTGGGTGAATTAAATTTCACTCCAAAAATCTAATAATTTCATATTTTTTGAAATCTTCACTAACACGTTGCTGTTGTAGTCAGAATGCTGTACTCGGGAGCAAGGAATGACATGCTACAACAAAAGGTTGCATCTCCAGATTGAGATTTGTGCATGTTGATACACCAAAATAATTGCCCAATATATCATGTTGGTAAAAAGCTCAACTGGATTCATGCCCTGCCAGTCAGCATCGATGCCTGCTAATGGCAGCACTACAAAGCTCTGTGCCATTTATGGTTTGCACTGTGTGGGGAATGCATGTATTTATAAACTAAGGCCCATATGTCACAGCAGACCCTTGTGATGAAAATGTGTAGGCTGGCTAGCTTTCAGGGTGCCTACACTCTGTTTATAGGCTGATGCTACTAAAAGTTTCCAGTCCGTTCTGCAATTGTTCTTGGTTCTGATGTAAAAGAAGCACATTTTAAATAAAGGACTTGACTTGAGACACACAGTAACGACACGACCGATTAGGGTCATGTGACGTGCTTGTAAGTGCAACTGTATCACCGCTGGTGAAACGAATTCACACAGAGATGCAGAAGTAGGTCTAACTTATCGTAAGGATCTAGTTTCCTTTTGTTTTAATGTGTTGATGTCTTAAGATTCTATTTAGCTACACAGGCAAATTAACTTTAATCATGGCACATTGTTAGCCAATGATGTATGTTCAGGATACTTGTCTTGTTACCTATTTATATGTTGTGTGCTGGGAACATTTCTCTGGTTGTCTCTCCATGACTGAAATACCCTTTTGTCCTACTTTCTGCACATGTGTCCTTGCCCATGGGTCTATTTGAAACCACATTCTACTACAGTCTGTTCATTCTGTAATGATCTCACACTCCAAAGCACCTTTCCGTCTCTGGTCTTATCAATAATGAATCATTCACTGGATTTGTGAATTGGGAAGGATTATGAAATGCCAAATGCTAGGATATGCATTGATTTATCATTATTTAAAATGTTTGGCTGCTTGATATGAATTGGTGCTCCCAAACTAATAGGCTTAGTTGTGGGTTGATTCTGTTTTGTATATTATTTCTCTGTGTTACTAAATATTGAGTTATACACTCACCTAAAGGATTATTAGGAACACCTGTTCAATTTCTCCTTAATGCAATGATCTACTCAATCAATCACATGGCAGTTGCTTCAATGCATTTAGGGGTGTGGTCCTGGTCAAGACAATCTCCTGAACTCCAAACTGAATGTCAGAATGGGAAAGAAAGGTAATTTAAGCAATTTTGAGCGTGGCATGGTTGTTGGTGCCAGACGGGCCATTCTGAGTATTTCACAATCTGCTCAGTTACTGGGATTTTTATGCACAACTATTTCTAGGGTTTACAAAGAATGGTGTGAAAAGGGAAAAACATCCAGGAAGCGGCAGTCCTGTGGGTGAAAATGCCTTGTTGATGCAAGATGTCAGAGGACAATGGGCTGACTGCTTCAAGCTGATAGAAGAGCAACTTTGACTGAAATAACCACTCGTTACAACCGAGATATGCAGCAAAGCATTTGTGAAGCCACAACACGCACAAGCTTAAGGCAGATGGGCTACAACAGCAGAAGACCGCGCCGGGTACCACTCATCTCCACTACAAATAGGAAAAAGAGGCTACAATTTGCAAGAGCACACCAAAATTGGACAGTTGAAGACTGGAAAAATGTTGCCTGGTCTGATGAGTCTCGATTTCTGTTGACATTCAGATGGGTCAGAATTTGGCGTAAACAGAATGAGAACATGGATCCATCATGCCTTGTTACCACTGTGCAGGCTGGTGGTGGTGGTGTAATGGTTTGGGGGATGTTTTCTTGGCACTCTTTAGGCCCCTTAGTGTCAATTGGGCATTGTTTAAATGCCACGGCCTACCTGAGCATTGTTTCTGACCATGTCCATCCCTTTATGGCCACCATGTACCCATCCTCTGACAGCTACTTCCAGCAGGATAATGCACCATGTCACAAAGCTCGATTCATTTCAAATTGGTTTCTTGAACATGACAATGAGTTCAGTTCACTGTACTAAAATGGCCCCCACAGTCACCAGATCTCAACCCAATAGAGCATCTTTGGGATGTGGTGGAACGGAAGCTTCTGGATGTGCATCCCACAAATCTCCAGCTGCAAGACGCTGTCCTATCAATATGGGCCAACATTTCTAAAGAATGCTTTCAGTACCTTGTTGAATCAATGCCATGTAGAATTAAGGCAGTTCTGAAGGCGAAAGGGGGTCAAACACAGTATTAGTATGGTGTTCCTAATAATCCTTTACGTGAGTGTATACTTTCTGCTGGCAGTGATTGATTGGATAAATGGATAATGGGTTATGGCACTGACTTTGAATCTTCTTTTCTTGCAATAATTCTTCAATTCACCTTTTTGGCCCCAATATATTGAAAGCTTCTGTATTCACTGACTGGATGTTTGGTGCATCTTCACACTGCAAAAAAATGAAGGGCACACTGAAATCACACTTCAGGTCTCGATGAACTAAACCTATTAAAAGATCAAAATTTTTACTTTACATTTGTGTAATTTGTTGAGAACAAAATGACTTAACAACGGTCAATGGAAACCAAAATCATCAACCTATTGAGGGCTGTATTCAAACCCGCACCAAACACGAAAGTAAACAATTGAAATCACAGACTTGCCTGTATTTAATCCAGGCAACTCATTATGTGACTCAGTAGTGTGTATGGCTGCCTGTTTGCATTGCCGACAACATCTGGGCATGTTCCTGATGAGCTGTTTGATGGTGTCCTTGGGAATCTCCTCCCAGACCTGGTTCAGGGCATCAGTAAGCTCCTGGCAGTCTGTGTCAATACTTGACAGTGTCAGATGCACCAATACATAACGTTCCAGAGGTTCTCAATTGGATTCAGGTCAGGGGAACATGAGGGCCTGTCAATGGCATCAATGCCTTCATCCAGGAACTGCCTACACACTGGCCACATGAGGTTGAGAATTTTCCTGCACCAGGAGGAACTTAGGGCCCATTGCACCAGCGTAAGGTCTGACGATGGGTCTGAGGATTTCATCCCAGGCGCTAACAGCAGTCAGCGTACGGTTGACTAGCATGTGGAGGTTTGTGTGACCCTCCAAGGATATGCCTCTTCAGACCACCGCCAAACCGGTCATGCTGCTGTGTTGATGACCTTCTCCAGGTCTCCTAGTGTAAGGATAAAGAGAGAGCAATTGTCTGTGGGCACCACCTGCAAAACTAATCCCTTTTGGGGGGGGGGGGGTTGTCTTGCTATTGCCTCTCCAGGGCATTTGTTGTGAATTTCATTTGCACCAAAACAGGTGACATAGATTCGCTTTTGCTTCAAACTGGACAGATTGTCGTCCCTGAAGTTTAATTTACTTACTGTTATACTGCAATGATTGCATTTTCCCTATTTTTGAGCAGTGTTAAGAGCAGGCATAACTGTATTTCTGTGTGCTCTAACATGTTCATAAATTATGTTTTCCAGGTTCTAGAGAACTTCTCAGATGCCCCCATGACACCTAAACAAATCCTGCATGTTATACAGACCAAAGGGCTCAAGGAAATGAGGTAAACCCAACTGCAGTCTTTAAGTATTATCTTTTTATATACACAACATATGTACAAGAATAGTATCACTAATGTTTATTTAAAACAAGCCATTTCTTCCATGAAATATTAGCATTTCTAACTCTGACTTTTTAACTTTTCATATTTGCTTTATTATCTCTACCTGGTTCGAAATGTGTTCAACGGCAACAGAAGGTAAGACTACACACACACACACACACACACACACACACTGATCAGCCATAACAATATGACCACCTACCTAATATTGTGTAGGTCCCCATTTTGACGCCAAAACAGCAGCCCCGTATACAACAAACTGCGATGCACTGTGTTCTGACACCTTTGTCAGATCCAGCATGAACTTCAGCAATCTGAGGTACAGTAGCATGTCTGTTGGATCGGACCACATGGGCCAGCCTTCGCTTGACCCTATTGCTGGTTCACCGCTTTTCCTTCCTTGGACCACATTGATAGGTACTGACCACTGCAGACCAGGAACACCCCACAAGAGCTGGAGTTTTGGAGATGCTTTTGCACACTTGTCTAGCCATCACAATTTGGCCCTTGTCATTATCGCTCAAGCTTACCCATTTTTCCTGCTTCTAACACATCAACTTTGAGGACAAAATGAAGATGTGGCCGGTGTGGTCTGATCCAACAGAGGAGGTGCTGTAGCTCAAATTGCTGAAAAAGTTAATGCTGGTTCTGATAGGTGTACGAACACAGTGCATCACAGTTTGTTGTGTATGGGGCTGCTGTTTTGTATAGAGGACCAGCTCTGACAGATTTAAAAATAAATACAGAAATAAATAAATGCTAAAAAAAATAAGCATAAGATTAAATGCACAAAAAATACATTAAATAAATAAATATAGTCAGTAATTCAAATATATTTATTCACCTTTAATAATTACCATATTTATTTATTGTATGTTATAATCTTCAGCTTTATTTATGTGTATTTTGTAATATGTTTGTCTGTTATATTCTTCATATTTTTTTACCCCATTTATTTTTTCAATGCTATTTATTTCTGCCTGTCCTTTTTACATTTCTGTATGCATTTCTGCCTCATTATGCAAATGAGGAGGGGCTGTGTCTTAAGGGGTCAACTTCTGCCCATTGGTTGGTTAGCATTTTATTGCATCAGTTGAATCTACATGGCTTTTCCCCACCAAAAAGCATTGTTTAGCAATGGCAAACTCAGCAGGAAGATGTTCAGTGTCTGACCTCTTAGGGGAAGCTGCTAATAGACTGGAGGAATTAGAACACTGTGTGTGATTAACAGTGTTTGAGAAAATGGGCCGCTTCCTCCAAATTATGAAAAACCAGACGGTCGACATCTCTGTCCATGTTTGTCGCTTACTGAAGTGCACACTATGTGAAAATAAAGTCAGGACTTATAGCGTTGTTTTCAAATAAAGTTGCTAAATGCCTCAGCTCACTGATAACCTCATCGTAGGTAGCCATCTTTGTTGTGACTGTGGCCGGTAGCATGTAGATTCGACTGATACAGTATAATGCTAACCAACCAATGGGCAGAAGTTGACACCTTAAGACACAGCCCCTCATTTGCATAATGAGGCAGAAATGCATAAAGGACAGGCAGAAATAAATAGCTTTGAAGAAATAAATAGGTAAAAAAAAATAAAAAGGAAGAATAAAACACCAAACTATTATAACATACACATAAATAAATCATTAAAAAATAAGTAATTAATAAATAAAGTTGAAGATTATAACATACTATAAATAAATAAATGATTACAAAGGTGAATAAATAAAAAAGCTAATTAAAGAGGTATATATGTATGTATGTGTGTGTCTCATTGTATAATTTAATTAGTGCCTACATTTATTTACTGTATTATTTGTACATTTAATCGTATGCTTATTTATTTATTAAGCATTTATTTATTTCTGTATTTTTAAATCTGTCAGAGACAATTAGGCAGGTGGTCATAATGTTAAGGTTTATTGTTGTGTATGTTGGTTCCTTTGCATACGATAGTATTATTACATTAAAAGTACTTTTTCTGTACTGTCTCTAATGTATGACTCCACCCCCTCCATTCATCAGTGGTACGGCCCCTCTGGCCTGTCTGGTGACCATGCTGCACTCCCAGGTGAGAGGGGACAGAGTGAAGAATAGCATCTTCTTCAAGCTGCCTGGCAGGATGAGTCTGTTCACATTAAAGGTATGGTCCACTACCCACACACACACACACACACACACACACACACACACACACACACACACACATTATAATGATCACATCATACACAACAACTTATTATTATTATTATTATTATTATTATACAACAGATTACTTTACAAAACTGAGAATCATGTTTGTTTTAGCTATAAATATAAATGAGCCAAATCCTTTTATCATCCAGTTTGATTTAAAGAATGATCCATCTCCCTTGAGTGTCTTGGAGGACAGTTTGCCAATTTAGGTCAACATTATAAATTAGCAATATTATAACCCCTACATTATTGTTTAGCAGTATCTTTATCCCTACATTATTGCTAGGCAATATCATAACCCCTACATTATTGCTTAGCAATATCGTCACTCCTACATTATTGCTTAGCAATATCGTCACCTCTACATTATTGCTTAGCAATATCGTCACTTCTACATTATTGCTTAGCAATATCGTCACTTCTACATTATTGCTTAGCAATATCGTCACTTCTACATTATTGCTTAGCAATATCGTCACTCCTACATTATTGCTTAGCAATATCGTCACTCCTACATTATTGCTTAGCAATATCGTCAATCCTACATTATTGCTTAGCAATATCGTCACTCCTACATTATTGCTTAGCAATATCGTCACTCCTACATTATTAATTAGCAATATCGTCACTCCTACGTTATCGCTTAGCAATATCCGAACCCCTACGTTATCGCTTAGCAATACCATAACATTATGTTTTCTATAGACAGTAGATATTATATTCCTTTTTTTGCCATGGTAAAAAGGTTATAAAAAGACAACTTACCATATTATCCTGACTAACCAGATACAGACCAATACAGGAATTACACTGGCGTGAACACACAATCCCATTTTTACACTCTTGTCTGACTGTCCCTTTTGCAGAAGAATGCTCTGCAATGGACCAAGAGTTCGACAGAGTCCGAGATGGCTGAAACCACCACCACGGCTACCACTAGCACAGCTGCAGCAGGGACAGTGGATGGGGCAGAACAAGAGAGCTGTGACTCAATGGAAACCGTTGCTGCAAGCGGAGAGAACGACGGTGTGTATGGTAGTCTACACCACATGCTTTTAACAAATAATGTGCTAGTAAAATCCACAAACGATAGTACCTTCAAAATCACCAGCTGATGACAAATCTAATATCCCAGATAAGGATAATTTTGTCCATAATGAATTTGTCATCGTCTCTCCTTAGTTCTGGGAAAGAAGCAGATTTGGGAAGCTGTTCCTTCCCTAAATATAATTTTACTGTTGTACATCAAAACAACTTTAAAAAGCAAATAGGCTGAAGCAACCAACGAAAAGGTTTTTGTTAAAATGTTGACTAAAACTAGCCTATTATTTTAAATAATGCACACATGGTATGCCACAGGTGTCAAACCGGTTCTACAGAGGGCCAGGTGTATGTAGGTTTTTACTCATACCTTGTACCTGACTGATTGATTAGGTCATTAATTGCCCAAAGCAGAGGGTTGAAAAATGCTGATGTAGGGAATTCTTAGCTAACAGGTGCTGTCAACTGTAAATAAACATAATTGTCACAACTAACCACTGTTTTTGGTGGTGTTAAGATAACATTTCAATCTTTTTAACCTTATGAGTGAAATAGTCTCACTGAAAACAACACTAACTGTAATTAGTTATAGGTAATATTTTAGGTAAGACATAGAAACAGGTAAAAACATTGGTGAATGTTGACCATTACCATGAGGGATCCAATTTTCCGGATTTTTGTAAAAATGTACCTTTTTGTTTTATTCATGCAGTATGATGAATCTAGAGCAGCAGTCCTCTATTGGTTTGGCTTTGGCACCCAAATAATGGCACAATGATAATTTAGTTTCAACCCGATCTTGTATGTACGGATTGTATTGCAATGTATATTTTTTTGTTCTGCTATATTAGTTGCTGCTACATTATTGGACAGGTTTCAATTTACTTTTTTACTGTGTAAATAAAAGTAAAATATAATGGACCAGGGTTTTATGTTTTGAAAGACAAGATTTCCCATTAGATTTTTTTTCTCCATACATTACAAACTATCGATTTAAAGGGGCACACCATGTTACATGTCCAAGGATGTGCTAGGATGATGTCTCAGATATTTCTAGTACAGTAATATGTTTTCCCTATGCTTGGCTAGAGACTACACCAGACTTAAACACTCTGTGGGCAAAATACATACTACTATGTCTTCGCAAGTATTGGAAGGATTAGTGAGTATAAACATGAATATAGTCATATTTATTTTCACGTGTCTCTATTATGCCGATCAGACTACAACCTTTAGAAATCACATCTTATCGTTGTCCTTGATATTTTTATTTTTTGTCTATTGATGATTCTATCAGGCGTTGTATTGATAAATAGACACGGCGGCATGAGTTTTTCAGTACATAGAGAATTGCAAGTTTATTAGGGCAGTTCCGTATGGACTCGTTGTCCCTTCCTCTGTGAGATTCTCAGAATCCGATTGGCTACCACTTAACTAGCTCAAAGAAAAAATCAGGAGGAACACATACAAGACACAGGGTGTCCGTGGATCCTTAAGTCTGAAATATTCTTTAATTTTGTTTTACTGATATTAGGGCCTACCCTGGAAATCCAGAGTTCTCGCAAGAGCACAATTTGAATTTGCTCAGCAAGTTACTCTGGCACCTAGCAATGCTGCTTATTAACTATGCCCTTGTAGATGAGCTGCACCAATCACATTGGAGTATCTGATGTAGGCAGGCCAGAGGCGTGTTAAACAGATGACGACAGCTCTGCGAGTGCAACCTCAAGTCATTAGTAAACATTGTAAGTTCGCTATGGATCTACACCAGTTGTTTGAAACTGCTTTGGCCGCTACAATGAACGAGGTAGACTTGGCTTTTTGTCTAAAAGAGGAACAGAAGACGGCGCTTGAATCATTACTTTTTGTGAAGGATGTTATTGCTGTTTTGCAGACCGGATACGGCAAGGGTTTAATCTACCAGTTAGCTCCAGCATAGGGTTAGTGAAAAACCACTGGTGATTGGTCGTAGTGTTATCCAATTGCGTACAGTGAGATTTTCAAATGCACGCTTGGTGCCGCCCCTCCAGTTGAGTCATTTACATTACTTCATCCCAGACCCTAAATCGTTCAGGATTTGGGTCTGGATTTTTCCAGGCTATTTAGGGCCTACAATTGTCTTAAAAAGTCTTACATCTGGTTTTCCAAGTTATAAGCTTGCAAGTCATACTATTTTTGTTCCATTGTATTTTGGCTAAGAGAAACCATAAGTTCTTTCTCTGGGCAACATGTTAGTTAACAACTGGCAGATTATTAGGTGATTCCGGCAGCTCAGTAGGCTTACCTCACAGCAACGACTTTGTTCATTAGCTAGCTTACTACTCTCATCTATTTGTGGGTCTTGTTTAGGATATTTTTATTTGTGTCCTTGCAGTGTTATTTTTTCTGTAACATATTTTTTGTGATCAGTATTAGATGGCACATCTCTCAGTACCTCAAAGCAACAAAAATAACGACCCACTATCATTGTGCTTTTCATCTCCACAATTATGTTCTGTGTTGTTTTAGTGCTGGTGTAGTGAGCTATGTATTACTTTTAGGGGTGCAACGGATCAAAAAACTCAAGGATCGGATCGTTCCTTGGATCAGAGACTGATCGGATCATTTTTTGGATCAGCAAAATAAAAAATAATTGGAATTTGGGTTAGTTGTTTTTATAATTTTCAATGGTTATGATGAGCAATATGAGAGAGAAATGGGGTTAATATTGATCGTTGTTTAGGTACATTAAATCACGTTAAACCTTTTCCTCGCCATAGGAGCCAATGAAAAAAAAACTTTAACGTAAGATTACTTCTATCATCTTTGGATTTCTGTTTAGTTATTTTGACAGGCTTATGTGTTAATAACAAGATATGGCCATGATAAATTTGGTGATAATTGACCATTGTTTAGGTACATTAAAACCACGTTAAGCGTTTTCACATTAAGCGTTTTAGTATGTCCCGTATGCGATGGGATGTTGTAACGTGGCTCAAACACATTCAGCATGTGTTTAAAGTCCTCCTTTTGCACAACTGAATATGGCCTCATGTCTGCACCTATAAACACACCGACAGCGTTTGTGATGGCTTTAGCCCGCTGTCTAATTAATTGCTTAAATGCCACGGTGATAAGCGGTTGTTTTGCAGCTTTCATTTTCACTCCTGTCAGTGAAACAACGGGGTGATGCCGCTTCAAATGCGTGGCCATGCTTGATGTGTTTCCACTGTCATATCGCTTTCTTGTGGCACAGTGCCTACACACTGTCACGGTTTTATCCACTAACCTCTTTCCTTCATCATTATATTTAACAGGGAAACCAATATGCTCCCATACAGGGGATTTAAATGACGCGGGGCGTTCAAGCTCCTCAGTTCCTCCGCTCGCCATGACCATGCTGTGAGCAGACTGAACATGAGCACTTTTTCTCCAGAAATCAATCCGCAGATCACGTGTGTGCCGAACCGAAGATATTGATCGGAACGGATCACGGATAAATGACGATTAGTTGCACCACTAATTACTTTTGAACATTTTCTTTTAGAGATGGGCCGATACTAATACCAGTACTTGGTATCTGGCCCGATACTGGGTGTAAGTACTCGTACTTGTGAAAAAGGCTCGATATTCCAAGCCGATGATACTTCCACATTTAAGAGCGTTATGCCTGCAGTATACTTAACTTTCGAGCATGCGAGCCAAGGGCACGCACCACTCCTTTTTTTTCAGTGGCGCGTGACAAAGCGCAAACGGGAAGCATGGACGAGTTCGAGGGCACAGTAAAGAATAAATAATCACAGTTAATGGTTCATAATAATGGTTAATAACAACACAGTTAAGATAATCTTAGCTATTGTTGACATTAAGGTCAATGCTGCTGCCAGTTCTGCCATCGTTTACCTTTTTCTTCTTCTTCTAGTCCGTGAAAATATCAGTCGGTAGCCTCTCCTCAGTTGTGACACCAGTGTTCAGGAGAAGACTGCAACTTGTGTCGCGAGCACCAAGCACAAGTATAAATAGTTACGGCGCTTCCATGACGTCACTTTAGCGCGTGCCAGGTCGGGAATCTGTGGTATACTGTGTGCTTTACGCTGCGCAACGCCTTACAGATTAGCCATAGATTGCCATAGTTGTTTTCTTAAAGTGCCAGAGAGGGAATAGTAGCCTACTGTACAACGCAGTATAGATGGGAAACAGTTGTATTGCTCTAACCTGTAACGATTGGAACAACAAAACCAACGAACTGGTAAATCTGATTCATGTAAATGTTTCAAAGGAAATGTATTCCAGCACTATGCATATATTTCATATTGATGATAACAACAGTCTACTTCCTCTTTCAGAGACCTGCTCAAAAAGCTGTACAACTGTATTTATTGCTATTTAAAAACGAAAGAAAAGTGATTTAAATGGGATAATCCTTCACTGCAATAAGAGGTGATTTGTTGCAAACAAAATCACTGCATAAAATGCATAATCATTACCAAAGACAGAGTCACGCGTGCCTATTATTGAAAAACACTGTAGAATCAACTCTATTTTCCTCATAGCAATTCTCCAGTAGAGTTCAAATGGAGAAATACGAAATCGCTTTTCTCATTGCTATTTTCATGTAGCCTAATATTTGTAAAATGATAGGTGCATATATTCGAATCCTCAAGGAAATGCACACATTTAAGTACAGGACCGAACGAAGCCTGCAAGTTATTAGGCTGGTCACTGCTGTAGCGTCGCATTAATTAATAATAAATCTTCGGTAAGGAAAGACAAATGTTGGTTCTCAACAGTTCTGGGTGAACAAAATAGTGGAAGTTCTGACATACTAATGTTAAGATATACAACTTAAAGGATAAACGATGTAGGCTGTAGCCTATTTATATTTTGTTCAATAGATTACAGTGATAGTACAGCTATAAGTTTGTACTGATTATGATAAAACAATCAAATACCTTAACAGAATAGTATATGATTAGGTCATTATCCCTGTTTGGAGAGAGTCACTTCAAACAGACATTCTCATCTTACACAAATCGTCTGCAATGCTTATTGCATGCAAACACAAATGCGGCTATTGCATTCGCTTTCACAAATGTGTTTCTCTCATTTTAGCTAATTAGGGAAGGAGACACAGACTATTGACATTTGTAATAGATTTGACACATTTTTGACCAGCAATGTCATTTATGTTCTTCTGGATATGTAGTAACATTTACTTTTCTATATTTGAATTGGCTGATCAACATCTAAAAAATAGCAGATTTTAGCTTGTTAAATGTGACATTTGGCATAGTTATTTAAAGTACTTGTATCGGTACTCATATCGGCAAGTACCCAAAATGAAATACTCTGTACTTGTACTCGTTCCATAAAAAGTGGTATCGGCCCATCCCTTATTTCTTTTACCAACTCAAGAGCCAGGCTTCATGGAGTTACTTCCATTCAGTCGTTTGTTTGAACTGCTTGTCGCGATTCTGTGCCGACTTACTAAGCACAGTCTCATGTGCACATAAAAATGCTGCAGCCAAAATGGAAAATAAGATTAGACGTGTTTATTTATATATATATATTATTATATAAATTATATATATTAATAACTTATCAGTACATGTAATTGAAAGACATTGCTTTCTAATCATATCCAAACATTCAAACAAAGTATTGTGCTGGTCATCCTCACCAAAGTCAGACATTGCATATAATCTCCACTAACATGATACACGGTCAACACCCTTCATCCTAGAGTTGAAAAACATAGCAGGGAATGGGAACCAACCACAGAGGTAGTCACAGTATACTGGGTAACTACTCAAGACACAATATAAGTTAACATTAGCCTATTAAGACAAAAATCTTCCTACCAGCTACTTGTGGTCTACCAAATATCATGAATAGGCCTATTATTTGAATAATATTTTTTGATGATACTCTTGTTATCACAAATCTAATTATTATCAATGAATGTACTAGATGTTACAAGACTATGCTATTACAAGAGAGTCAACAGATTCAGAGCATTGGTGAAAAATCTCCCTGCTAGCTATCCCTTTTGTTAACTTCAGCAGATGATAAAGCTGTTAGTCTAATTTTAGTCAATTTATGGGGAGCTCATAATGATATCACATCGGATAGTAGGCTGTAGTACTAAATGGTATAGTAATTGTATTTCTCAACATTTGTATTAATTTGCTGCTGGCTCATTTTAGGGCTATAGTGTAGATGTGTAGATTTGTTAAAACGTTATTGTTATTAAAACATGTCCCGGGCCTTAAATATGTTTTGTTTGATCACAAATGAAACTGTTTAGTAATACTACAAGCTAGAATACATAATCCTCTGCCAGCATGCATTATAACATTATTCCTAACCTGTCACATTTATTTTATTTTATATTTTTTACAGTGCTTTCACTGTGGTATTTGTATTAAACATTTAGTGGCTTTAAAAAAGTCTTAAATTTAATGTCAAAAACATGATGTTTACTGTTAGCAAAATGTGTTTGAATTTTCCTCTTGTTATACAGTGCCTTGCGAAAGTATTCAGCGAAAGTAAATAACTAAAGAATTGGGCGTGCAAAATTATTATAAGTTAATACTTTGTAGCGCCACCTTTTGCTGTGATTACAGCTGTAAGTTGCTTGAGGTATGTGTCTATCAGTTTTGTACATCGAGAGACTGAAATTTTTGCCCATTCCTCCTTGCAAAACAGCTCGAGCTCAGTGAGGTTGGATGGAGAGCGTTTGTGAACAGCAGTTTTCAGTTCTTTCTACAGATTCTCGATTGGATTCAGGTCTGGACTTTGACTTGGCCATTCTAACACCTGGATATGTTTATTTGTGAACCAATCCATTGTAGATTTTGCTTTATGTTTTGGATCATTGTCTTGTTGGAAGACAAAGCTCCGTCCCAGTCTCAGGTCTTTTGCAGACTCCTTCAGGTTTTCTTCCAGAATGGTCTTGTATTTGGCTCCATCCATCTTCCCATCAATTTTAGCCATCTTCCCTGTCCCTGCTGAAGAAAAGCAGATCCAAACCATGATGCTGCCTCCACCATGTGTGACAGTGGGGATGGTATGTTCAGGGTGATGTGCTGTGTTGCTTTTACGCCAAACATAACAATTTGAATCGTTGCCAAAAAGTTTGATTTTGGTTTCATCTGACCAGAGCACCTTCTTTCACATGTTTGGTGTGTCTCCCAGGTGGCTTTTGGCAAACCTTAAACACCTATGGACAGACTCGCCCACCTCAGCTGTAGATCTCTGCAGTTCATCCAGAGTTATCATGAGCCTCTTGGCTGCATCTCTGATCAGTCTTCTTCTTGTATGAGCTGAAAGTTTAGAGGGAGGGCCGGGTCTTGGTAGATTTGCAGTGGTCTGATACTCCTTCCATTTCAATATTATTGCTTGCACATTGCTCCTTGGGATGTTTAAAGCTTGGGAAATCTTTCTGTATCCAAATCCGGCTTTAAACTTCTCCACAACTGTATCTCGGACCTGCCTGGTGTGTTCCTTGTTCTTCATGATGGTCTCTGTGCTTTCAACGGACCTCTGAGACTATCACAGAGCAGGTGCGTTTATACGGAGACTTGGTTACACACAGGTGGATTCTATTTATCATCATTAGTCATTTAGGTCAACATTGGATCATTCAGAGGTCCTCACTGAACTTCTGGAGAGAGTTTGCTGCACTGAAAGTATAGTGGCTGAATAATTTTGCTCGCCCAATTTGTCATTTTTTTTATTTGTTAAAAAAGTTTGAAATATCCAATAAATTTCGTTCCACTTCATGATTGTGTCCCACTTGTTGTTGCTTCTTCACTAAAAATTACAGTTTTATATCTTTATGTTTGAAGCCTGAAATGTGTCAAAAGGTCGAAATGTTCAAGGGGGCCGAATACTTTCGCAAGGCACTGTATAATCACATTGGAAATATACTGTATTGGTGACATCCTAATCAGAAAGAGATTTGTTTCCAAGTTTTAATAAACAAGGAATTTTTTCAGGTCTGTTGGTGCATGATGTCTTTGTACATAATTCACAGAAATTTAAATTTTTTTAAACTTTTAAGGTGCAGGATATGAGCAGAATGTGAACAGGATATCTACAGTATATGAACAAAAAAAACTGCCATAAACCTCATGTTCTTTTTAGCACAATCATCTCTTCTTCATACCCCTCAATCCACCAAGCAGGAAGAGTCTTCTGTGGCCACTTTTTTGTGGAAAAGATTACCATCATTAAATATAGCATTTCATCTCAGGCCTTTGACCCCTCAGTGTGCAGCAGTCTTCATTAAGTTCAAGCGTGTATCCCTCTTTGCCCTCGAAGATGTCGTTGCACATTTAAAACCCTCAATTTGTTCTACTGATATTGTCCCACCTTGTCTTTTTAAAGAGGTGTGGCACACTGTTGCACCAAACATCCATGCAATCATTAATAGCAGTCTTACTTTGGGTTATGTGCCACATTGTTTTAAAGAGGCAGTGGTGCAGCCCCTTATTAAAAGCCAAACCTGGACACCTTAGTTCTTGCAAATTATCATCCGATCTCTAAACTTCCTTTTCATGTCCAAGATTTTAGAGAAGGCAGTTTTCGTGAAGGTACATTTTTTTTTTAGATCTGCATGGTATTCTTGAGGTGTTCCAGTTTAGCTTTAAAGCATTTCATAGTAGAGTCTGCACTTTTTAATAATCTTTTATTCGGAACAGACTCTGGAGATTCTGCAATCCTTATGCTTTTAGATCTCACAGCAGCTTTCAATACTATCGACCACAGTGTTCTTATCTCTTGTCTTGAGCACAGCGAGGGGTTTAAAGGCACTGCACTAGAATGGTTTAGGTCATATTTATCAGAGAGTGTTTAAAGTAGGTTTTGGTGGCTCTACTTCACCCTCATCACCACTGACATGTGGTGTTCCTCAGGGTTCTATTTTGGGGCCGATTATCTTCTCCCTTTTTTTTTATTCCCCTTTTTATCCATCTTAAAGGAACATAACATCCGTTTCCATTTTTACACAGATCTACTTGCCTATTAAAAGCAAGGGTGATAATTCCCTAAAAAAACTGTTAGACTGTTTTTATGACATTAAAGCATAGATGGCTTTAAATGTGTTTAATGAAAGTAAAACCAAGGTCATAATTGTTAGACCCAGTAGTTCTCTTGCCCCTCCCAATCGGACCTGGGTCCCTTGACACCTTATGTCAAGTCTATGGTAACTAGTCTTGGTGTTAAGATGGACAGTGATTTTCAACTACAGCAACAGATCAATTCTGTTGTAAAAGCTAGTTTTTTTTCAACAAAGGCTGCTTACTAAGCTGAAAACATTTCTTTCACTGATTTTTGAGAGGATTATACATGCTTTTATCACATTATTGTAATGCTTTATACATAGGTGTTAGCCAGGCCTCCCTTTCTAGATTACAAATGGTTCAAAATGCTGCTGCTAGACTTCTTACTGGAACCCGTAAATAAGATCACATTACACCTGTTCTTACTTCCCGCCATTGGCCACCGGTTTGCTTTAGAATACATTTTTTTATTCTGTTTTTAATTTTTAAAGCTTTTTACAAAAAGCACTTTGTTGTTGTTTTTTTGTATATGGGGCTCAACAGTGTTCAGTTGAAGATGAGTCTCACCAAAACTGCAGATTTTTTTAGATTAACCTCTGTTTGGAAGGACTGTTGTGTAGATGAACATCTCTGCAATGCTATTTTACATCAACTGTGCATTGTAGCAGCTGACAGGAGATTACAGTAACATTTCTGCTGGTGTCAGGCAGCCTTAAACAGTGGGCTTTGTGAAATCTCATAATAGTAGCAAGTACAGTAGCTACGTTTTGCCAGTGGCATTGGTAGAAGATATTTAACTTTGTTTTGATGCACCATTTCACATCATCCAGTTCAATTGTAATGAAATAGCTATGACTTGAGTTGCACCTGAAGTTATTAACAAACTTAACAAATCACTTCAGAGTTAAAATACCATAACTATTTGATAACTAACATATCTAAGATGTGCCTAGGAAGGATTGAACATTTGTTATGTTATTTGCGGAGGTATTGTATTAGATATTAGTTATCCAGTAAGCAAAAGACTGTGCTGTTTTATGCAACATGTCCACAACCCTTTAAAAACCTTGTCATAATCATGGCAAGCAGGTGGCAGAACAAAGCTTGGGTAGTGTGATCTGAGTGAAGCCTGAAGGTAGGGAGAGGCGGTTCACCTAGCTTCTTTCTCTTCTGGCTTCCAGTTGAAGCTTGCATCCAGCACTAGACCATAATGCTTGACCACATGGTGTTTTAGTGCATACAAGCTTTGACTGCAAGACACTGGAGGAAGTGGAATTGCTAGATAACATGAGTAAAGTTAGTAAGTGTTAACATAAGACAGACTGTGACATTCTGGGTAGGTTGTGGGGGTTTGGTTCCACAAGCATGGGACTCAGTGAGATTCAGTAATGCTGACATGAGGTGACAAGTACCTGGATTAGTACCTGTATTGCTTCATGTTTAACATTTTACTGCACTGCCACAGTTCTAATTTCAGTACTTATCAGTGTCTAAATGTGCCATTTTCAACACGCATACAGCTGCTAGTTTAAAGAGCTGTACAACTGTAAAACAGAGACAGGAATTCTAAGGATGTGTTTGTTGCCATGGTAACTGGTGCACATGACACTGACAACCGTGGCCTAGATCTGGTTGTTTTCTCTTTTGAGAGAAGCATTTATTGTTCACGTCTGTATTGAAGATCCTGTTTGTGAGGTTTGTGGCTGGATGATAAAGTGTTCGATGATAATTACACCGTCACTAATTGTGACAGGTAACCGTGCAGTGTGAAAGCCTCCAAGTAGGTATACGTGGTCCTTTTGCAGTTGGAACCAAATAAAGAGAAAGCAGTTGGCTGTCTGAACATACTCTCCTGTACCCCCCACAGCTTCAGTGGATGAGAGCTCGTCCAGTGCTTCCTGCTCCACAGAGCCCCAGACCAGGCTGAGCAGGTCTGGAGTCTCTGGACATGCACGCTCTGAGGGCCAGACACAGACACGACTGAGCCGATCCAGACAGGTAGGCTTTAATCCCCCAGCCTACACTGTGTTCTGTTGGTCAATATGGATATTATGGGATATGCATAGTGGCAGAGTGTTTGATATGATGACTGGATGCATAAAGAATAAAATATCTGCCTTACTGATAACGTCATATTTTTACATTCTGTTGCCTCATCGTGTCCTGGTCTGTGCGTTGCTGCAGTCGGGCAGACAGAGGAAGAAGGCTGTGATGATGCCACGCGTGGTCCTCACTCCACTCAAGGTCAACGGGGAACACGTTCCGTCAGGTAAGCACGTCTCTCTGCTTGCCCTCCTGCTACCCTAACCCAGCTGTGTCCACACACTTGCTCCCTCAATCTTTTTAGCTTTAGCTATATAAAGACAAATCATTTTCCCTGGTTATTTTTGGCATTGAGGAAAATGTCTGGTCTTATGAAAGGAAACTTGATGGTTGTGAGATTTCTGTGCAACTTCTGGCATATGGGGACTGTTACCAACATCAATTTAGTTATCTTTATTCTATTTCATTGGGGTTTTGGGTTCTGCTCATTTCTGCATTTGAGAACATTAACTCAAGTTTGTACCAAACTGGAAGGCGCTTGGTTGTGGGTAATTGGAGTTTCTTTAGACAAATATTCAAAATATGTTGTAATTCCCAACTACAATGGACACTACCACGACAATGATGAAACAAGGCATCTGTATTGGTAGTTGTAGTTGTTAATAAGTCTCCTTTTTTACTTTTGTGTAGTGGTCTAAGCTCCTGACACTTGATGACAATTTCCTTCTTTGGACTGGAATTGTGACCCAGTTTGGACTGTTTGTGTAAATTTTTTGTGTCTCCCCCTAAATATCTGTCTTTGTAGCCTTTGCTTCCTACTGTCATAAAAATACAAAATCTGAGAAAGAAATCAAAATAAATGAAAGCAGTTCTTTGGAATTAAACCCTTGCTGTATCCTACATGTGCATCACACCACTATAATGGACAGTCACTACTGTTATTGGGCTCTTATTAACCTTCCCTGTGCTGAAAAGGCATTCATTATCAGAAAAAGGAGATGGCAGGAGTGATTTGGTCTAGAAGAGTCCTGTAAAACATCATACAGGGAATCCAACATAGCCTTTCTTTATTAATGCAAATTATATCGATTTTTTTAATGTCTTTCTTTTTAACGTGACCCTCTCTTATTTTTCTGAAATACAATTAAATCAGTCCTTGATTTGTAACTCGCAACAGGCTGGAGCAAACTGAGATACAATGGTGTAAACGGGCGATCTTTGAAGGAACCGGAAGACATTAGATTTGTTGTATTGTGGAGTATAGAGGCACTTTATGAAGTTGCTCATCTACCTATAAGGTTTGGGCAAAATGTAATTTTTTTAATGTATTATTGACTGAAAAACAATCCTTTTTAATACTGATCAATTTATTGAAATGACAGGCTATTGTCAAACTGACAAACTGAGAAGCTAAGATCTATTAAAAGGACTGTTGAATCTGTTAATAATAAGGCCATGGTGTGTTGCAGGGTTTCTGATAGCTGACTACAGCCTACTTTTAGCCAAAAAAATAAATGAAGAGCCAGGAAAATTATGTGGAATTGCATACAAATTGGATTATATTCCCTATATCAAACCTCACCTTTTAAGCCCAATCATAGTACATTTATTGCATCTGTTCAATTGTTTCGTCATAGTTTAGTTTTATTTCTGTAGCACATTTAAAAGCGACAGAGTTCATAGTTTAGTCAAGTTTTATTTCTGTAGCACATTTAAAAGCGACAGAGTTCATAGTTTAGTCAAGTTTTATTTCTGTAGCACATTTAAAAGCGACAGAGTTCATAGTTTAGTCAAGTTTTATTTCTGTAGCACATTTAAAAGAGACAGAGTTCATAGTTTAGTCAAGTTTTATTTCTATAGCACATTTAAAAG